>CM044904.1:40532251-40558934 GCA_024500145.1 Gentiana dahurica var. dahurica
ATATCCATTATTCATTACTCACTATGAATCGAGGTGATGTGTGCATGTGCATTAGTAGTAGATGAATGTAGCAAGATTAGAGTTTATGCTAACTTCGAAATCTCAACCTACCAACATCAGCATTCATACTTCTTATGCCTCGCAATGGTTAAAGCACTAGAACAATAAGCAAGAGCGTATCTATAGGGTTTTTGGACTTGGAGACCGAGTACTACTCAAAGCCTCTTAAAGAGTTGAATATTCTTTTCATGTCTTCATATTTTTCAAATACTATCAATCTCAAGGAAGAGAACTTTTTAGAGTATCCCCCTATCTTAGATTATGCATAGCATTGAATATTACCACAAGCGCGGGGCTACTTTGGTAATGTTACTACAAGCCCAGTGTTTAACATTTTGCTAAAACACAGGTACGTCTCAAGCTTATTACTCCGCTTTTATTGGCCAGAATATCAGAACACATCAGCAGATAGATATTGACACTAAGTTTACATAACCAATCATCTACGCAATGTACACATAAAATTCTATATTTTTATTATAAGCGCAATATTCATCGATTCATTTATTGAGTAATTGAATAATAAATAACTACTCGCAACATATGATATGAATATCATTAAGTTTACCAGAAATATATCGCAAAAGTATAAAGTGATCACGTACTCATGAATCATGGTTCCTTCCTGACTAAATACAATATTCGGGACTTCACAAAAGTAAATGTGATTCTATGTTTAAAAGTTTAAATTTTACTCATTTATTATATTATTTGATATATAGAAGCTTATTCGAGCAAGCTGAGTGAGCTAAGTGACTCGTACCCCCCACTTAAACCATGCATTGTCCTCAATGTATAACAATAAAGAGCAAAAATAGGAACTTAGCTCTGGATAAACGCGGGATCGGAACAAGTCATGGGGAACACCGGAGAATTTTGACAGACAAATACAGTTACCAACTACGATAAAATGCAACCTCTGCAACAAACATCTTTAACACAAAACTTCGAACGCGTTACAGGGTTAGTCCAGAAAAATATAATCATATCGAATGGACTGTAAAAGGTATAATAATTTCCTTAAACATATTTAAGCCCATACTTAATACTTATAGTGAATAATGCACAAATATCCAACACACTAAATAAGACAAATTTTATTCATTAGGGAAATTCAAAACGAACTCCATACAACACGACTTGATTTATTGGTACAACGAAATCAACAATAAAAACACATTGATAAAGAGAAAATTAAAATATCACACAGATGCTTAGTCTGAAGGTATATCGTTCGGATCAACGAAAGCTAATGAAAGAACATTGGGGTCCGCTTCAGGAAAATCTTGGAATTGCGCATCGTCATCACCTGGACCGTCATCATCAGGGTGCACAAGAGGTGGTGCAACAGAATCCAAGGAAAGGATAGGCATGGGCCTAACATAAGAGTCACTGCCTAGTACTGGGCACTCAGCTGCCTCACAAAATGAAGTGATCAATGAACCATAGGGCAGCATGTGTCTAGGCTTGCGGGCATCGGCAGTCATCTCAGAACGCATCAGTGCCCCAACATTAACAGGCCATCCTCTGCTCAACCAGTACATCAGCGTAGCATGTGCATAATAAACTGTAGACACATGCTTGGCCGGAATAATGTTAAAACGGATAAGCCTGTGTAAGCACTTATCTTCCCACCGCCTAAAGTATGGCTCCTCAAAAGTGCGAGCGACTTCCCCTATTGTCCATGCTATCCCGAGATGGGCACCAACCTCCTCCAACCACGCATCAGACTCATCAAACGCGACAGTGTACTCTGGCTCCTCCTCCGGGGTATCGAGACCATAATAATTATTAATCGTCCCCAGAGCAATAACAATGGATTTGCCACGAACTTGGACTAAATTTGTGTGTGGGTGCACGCGTAAATAAGAATAAAATTCTCTTACCCAGTCGACATTGACTTGGCCAGGTGGCGCAACAACCTCTTGCCACTGATAGTATTCCACGAGATCGAACAGCTCTTGACCACAGTTGGTCAAATCTAATCCCCGAGCCCGGTGTACCGGCGAGTTGTTGAAGAAATTCCGATAAACCAAAAATACTTCTTGGCTAGCGAATTGCGGTACCCCGTTGATCAAGGGTATGGCATCGTCGACTGCTACAAACTGTGCAGAGGATCGGCGTCTTGGTGGCATAACTGCAGAACTAGAACAGAGCACGTTGACAGAATGCTGCAGCAGGTGGAGGCTCTCGGTCGACCGAGAGAAGGGCCTCGGTTGACCGAGCAGAGGAGTTCGGTCGACCGAACTGATGAAGCTTAGCTGCTGAGGTTCAGGTCTTCCCTGTGACAGCCTGGGTTGGATAATCCTTCAGAGATACGAACATGCACAATTTGTGATATTGGAGGGGATCATTTAGATTACTATCCCCAATTTTTGGGTGGATGGAAGTTATGAGAAAAAATTAGAAATGGGAATTTATGGAGAGAAGAGGAAGAAGAAAATTGGGGATTTGGAGAAGATGAAGATTTTGTGGTGTGGGAATGATGAAGAGAAAAAGGGGGTTTAAATAGAAAGATGTGGAAAGTGAAAGGTTTGAAATGGTGGAAGGTGATTGGTGGAGATAGAAAAGCAAGGATTGAGGAGTGGAATGGTTTTGTTGGAGGAATAAATTAATGGGGAAAATGAAAAGGTGTATTGGGAAATGAAAAATGGGGATGTGTAAAAATAAATGATAGTTGACCTCCTCAATTTGATACACACGAAATTTTCAAGTTAGAACACATAAGTCTATCAAAATTATTATGTCACAAATTGAAAAATCCTTACCAAAAAAAAAAATCGAATAATCCAACCACAATCCATTAACATATAAATCTTCACTTTTTCCAAATAATACAAATTTTAAACCAAGCATCTTTTCACCAAATTCTCATCATCAATACATTTTATAATGATTTCGCTTCCTACTCTACTTCACGTTAAAATGATTCGAGTAAAAAAACTTTTTGCACATCCGTAACCTAATGGTCATTGGAACACGGCAAAAATAAAAAAGGCTCTCGTCATTCTACGTTACTTTTATTCGTAAGAAAAAATAAAAAAATTAAAAATAAAATGAAACGAGAAAAGTTCTAAATTTTTGAGTCTATAGCTCGACTTCCAAAATTATCACTCCTAAACACTGCCCTTGACTTGCCAGGCTTTCACCCGGCCAGCTTTCACCGAAAAAGTTTGACCGCCCTTTTCTACGAGTGCCCTTCCCTTGGATTTCAGTCCAATGAAAAGACAGTCGAATTGACCATCCAGACAAGCGCCTATTTTTGGATTTGTCTCTGATTTCGATGAGCTTTTGTTACGAACTCTCCTAGTTCGTTTCTTCGCTCTGGTCCTCCTATCCTTAGGTAGGTCTACAGCTTCAATATTGGTTAGGGCTGGCGCAGGCTGAACTGACCTGTTCCGACTTAGAATGGTGAGGACTTCCTTCTCATCTTTATCATCGACATTATCATCAGCATCCTTTCCTAACCCTTGAATGGCATCAAGCTTCTCCGAACCAACTGCTTCTAACACATTCACACTTACCGGTACAGGGAAATTTGGATTTGTTATCCCATAACACTCAGAACCCTTGGCGTCAAACAATACTATCTCATGTCTGGTCATCCGTATGAAGGCTCTAGCGGTGTTGATAAACGACCTACCCAAAATGATTGGGCATTCAGGATGTTCCTCGATTTCCATTACCACTATGTCTATCTTAAACCGTAATTGCCCCACACCAATAATCATGTTGTTCAGTCTCCCAGTCATGATTGTCCTAGTTCCATCCGCTAATCTAACTTGGAGCGGGGTGTTAGTGGGTGTTAAAATGAAATTCCTATCACAAAGGCTTTTAGGAAAGATATTAAGGCTCGAACCGGAATCAATCAAGGCTAAACCTAGATGGGTTTGTTCTAGGGTTACTCCAACCATAAAAGCTCCTGGGTCTGCTAACTTTTGCAGCAGTCGAGACTCGTCTTTAATCAATATTTCATCTCTAGAACAGATGACAACAGGGCTCTTCATAGCTGTGCTACCTTCTGACTCAGATTCTATCTCGGACATGTAATCATCATAATCTAAAGCTGAATCAGAATCCGAAGAGATTTCCTCTGGATTTAAAATAGACATACCTCTTTGCCAATAGGCTTCTTTAGCCTCTCTTGATTTCCTTGCCTCTCGGATTTTCGCTTTCATCTTTTCTATCCTTTCCATGAGCTTTGGTGTTAACGGCTTTTTAGGTGTAGTTTTGGTTCGTAAAACCTTAACTTCTTCTTTGGCTTCAAGAAAACTGGTTGATGACATTTTGCTGATCTTGGGCAGTTTAAGTGAGTGATTTACTTCGAATTATCTGCAATATTTGAAAAACAATAAACAATTAGTAAATTGACAAACAGTATGATTGCTCATACTGTTGTCAAACTTACAACCTACAAACAGGGGGAAACAGAACACTGGGGAAACAACACTGTATATAAAATTAAGGTTGGAAGAGGCTCGGTCGACCGAGTGAATATGTTCGGTCGACCGAACGAACATCCTCCCCTTTCCTGCTTTAATCCTCTTACAGCATACAAGTACAGATAATTCGTCAGAAAAAAATAAAGAATTCAACTAAAAACAATAAAATAAAATAAAAAATAAAAAAAGAACGAAATAGATAAAAATAATTATTTAAACAATCATTGGGCCATTGACGGCGCCAAAAACTTGATTGCGGTCTGATCAGGTTATAAATTTATTTTACTTGACCACCAAATACTAGCAATAGCACTAGGTACATCATAGCATAGCGATGGTGAATCAAGGTCGATCCCTCAGGGAATTAAAATGTGGACCCTAGGTTTAAATAATTAACTCACCTAATTCGTTATTGAACAATAGTCTAAGACCAACATAAAAGACAAAATAAAATAAACAAACTCAAACCTAAAAGACACACACGTAATTAACCTTCCAATTATCAACGTTATCGTTTGGTCCAAGACAACTTATATAAGACAACCTAACTCATTAACTGTCAATCTGGCTGTATTCATATTTAATTGGCTACGGGAGTCATCCCCTTAACTTGACTTAGCACCGGTTGGGTTACTAGATCACTGTGGTATTGTTACGTGACTTCACCTTTTGGGTATCCATCTCATATAACTCACACGCTCATTATTCTAAGGATGCCGATATTAACCGTACACCTCGCTTAGGCAACATTCCTATGGTTAGGCGTACTTCCTAAACGATCGCTCAAGCCCTCGTCCTATTAACAATTACTTGGTAAGTCTCTTGTTAATCTACGATTCACGTATGACTAGGTGTCGACAATTCCCTAATACAAAACTAATCTAGATCTTGCTGAAAGTCCCGAAAGATCGTTCGTGAGCCGAACTAGACGTCTTATATTGGTATTTCCTAATAATACGCTAATGAAAAACTGACGAGCGACGTAGCCGTAGCCATACCTACCGAGAAAGTAAATTCAACTAGGTTAGACCCACCATAAAGACGTGGCAGATTGAACCGACGAAACTAGGGTTCGGTCGACCGAGTGAAGAGGCTCGGTCTGAAAGCTCCACCTTTTTCCTCCCTTGTTTTTGCAGGATGTCGGGGAATGATCATTCTGTTAGGAAATCTACGCGGGAACGCAGCGGAATTCAAAAATTTATTTCCTATCGACCCAAGATCGACTTCGTTTAAGCAATAAACAAACAGATAGTAGACGGTGGTTACCTTGGTTGATCTATAAGATCGACGCTTTGACCGTCTAAGGAGAGTAGTTCTGCATAGAGCCGCCCAAGTGTTCGGCCTCTACCGCTAGTCCACACGAACAGCCCGCCGGAATCCCATCATGGATTGCTATTGGAAAACTCCGGTTGCTAGACCGGCCTTTTTCCCTCTCTCCAACTCTCTATAGGATGCTCTCTATTTTACACAAGAACTATTAGCTCTTGGAATTATGATGTACAAAAGAGCTTGACACCCACACTATATTTATAGTGTATATGGCGCCCCAAATATGAGTGGAGGAGAAGAAAACCTTTTCCCAATAAAATAAGGAAAATATAATAGATTGATTTATCTCATTTATTATAATATCTCATATTAAATAAATCTAGGATATTGTCAATATCTTATATTGAATATTTCCAAGATATTGCCAATATCTTATATTGACTATATTTATTTTATTACCATAAATCAATTTACACATGTGTATATATCACATATATATTATTACACATATAAATCCATTATATAATATTAACTACAAATTGTAGTCTACACATGTGCACATGCAAATGCATGTCACGCATGTCCATATATATCTATATAAATATTAATATCTTATATTAATATTATGGTAATATCATTAATTAAATTGCACAATCCAAGTGTATCTTATACACAATAATATATGCGCCCCTTTAGCCATTAATTGGCTTCCGGAATATTCTTTAATTAATATAATATTATTAATATCTTGTATTTAATTTATTCATAATAAATAAATACCACCATATTAATTTACCACTATAACCTTTATAGTCTCGAGATAAACTTTCCTTATTTGGTTATCATCTATAACCACATTTTAATCCGACTAGATGTTCATATGTGTGTGACCCGATAGGCTTCCGAATATGTTGGCCGTAGACACAAAGTGCAAATTACGAAAATGCCCTTCATGCCTAACGATCACGGGATAGCGTCTAGCAACACACCGTGACCCCCAATCATCGGAAGAGTCAAATGCAATGACTACTACCTTTCATGTGAAACAGTTACCGTGTAACTTACAATCCTATCGCTGTAATAATATCCATACGGTCGTACGTCGAGTGTCAAACATTAACGACCGTATCTTATAATCTGGATATCAAGCTCTCTCGAAGTAACTCGTTTACTCCCACTTTGCAAAGATTCACGAGAGTAAGACATTCCTTATAAGAAGGCCATTTCGGATATTCGATCCCAATCATAGGATACGCGATTCCCGGACGATCAATCATGTATACTCCGCATGCTTCAGATCATACCCAATCACTATCGCATGATCGCCCCGTGGCTAGGGGAAACCTCAATAGTGTCAAAGCATGACAATCCACACCGTGATGCCATGAAGACTCCGGTCCTAAGGATAATTACACAACCGCCACATAGTGTGACACTTATCTGTGTAAGTGGGTCAGTCTAACGTACGCATTCACTAATACACGTCCACGTACAGTCCAAGTGTCTCTACACTTCGATAGACGAGATCTATCCCTGCCCTTAAAGACAGAAGACATCTAATACGTGCTAGTCTGTTTATACTATCAATGCCCTGTTTAATAGTACATCAGCCTAGAGACATTTAAGTATCAAACTTATTAAAGTGATTAGAGATCTCATCAACCATAATCGCCTATCATGGTTTCTCTATCACAGTTTAATACTAAGGGCGTTATCATATAACAATTCATAATTGGTTCTTTAAAAGAACATATATATGACAACATAAAAGCCATTTAATATATGTATAAACATAAAGAAATAGTAGAAATGATCCGACCCGGTCGGATCCGGTCCAACCCGATTGGGTTTAGGACACTATTCCAACAATCTCCCACTTGGCCTAAAACCAATCACTCGCACACACAAGACCAAGTTGAAACACAAGAATCTCATGCAATACTCGCAACTAGCCCTAGCCATAAACGGATCGCTATCCGTGGGGACTCGGACTATCTTCATATCACGTTCCAAATGACCAAGTCAAAGGAACAGCCTCAACACACACACGAATCTCTGACGAGACCCTGGTCCTTGCTTCAAGCAATGAATCCACTTACTATATCAGCTATATAGAAAAGGTGGAAGAACCGTACAAGGTTCAGGAATGAACCTTCTAGATCCATGTACTGCTCCCGCTGCGCCTCTAAGGCACTACTGTGTTTTGGCTAAGTTGTAGAGTTTACAGTGACCCATAGGCTAGAACATTTCCAGCTCACTGTATCACTTAATCAAAGTGATTGCAAACCCAGACTGTAGCTCCCACTTGCCTTCATAAGACTCAGGATATACGTCTGTATATCTACGTTTATTTAATTCCAAGTTTCAATAAACTAGGAAACTTTCCTTAACTTGTTTAAGGATATTCTCGACATTTACCAGATTTACTTTCATACTTGCTCATGACTATTCATGGACTATGAACATCCGGCATTACCTATAAGATGGTTCCTATCGCAGTAGCGAAGGAAACCTTCCATAAGCATCATCTTTCACCTTACCTTTAGGACGAACGTCCTAACATAGATAGATCTTGAGAACACCGGCTAGCAGTATCCCCGTCGCGATCTATGCTAAACTCCTTTTAGCATCACATCTATATAGGTAAACTATATAATCTAACAGCAGTTAAATCTATCACTATAGATTCTCATTTCTAAAATAAGAACTGCTAATCCAAGTGCTTTCGTAAAGATCTTGAATTACCAAACATTAATTGACCGTGACATGGGGAGATGATTCATGAGAAAGATATCCAATACCTTACTCAAAAATCGTAACACACTCCCACTATCCATCTTGCACATTGGGCATATCCTTCTTTTGACTAAATCAAACTCCTTTGATTATCAAACAAAGAAATTGTCTAGAGAAACTTGTTTGAGTCCATAAATGGATCTCGTGGGCTTACATATCATGTTATCGTCTATGAACATCGAGCTGTCTGCCCGACGTCTTCAACACTATCATATAGCCATGATACGAAGTTATAACAAGCTTAGTCTGAACAGAACTGGGCTCAGCTGGCAGCATAAAGACAATTACAAGGTCTACACCTCATACCCTTCAGCCGTCACTATGGCCTTATGGTAATCATATTACTATCCATGTCAGCCTTTCAGGGACACTCCCCTTAGGTAAGACAGACTAGGTTCACAACCTGGTTGTCACTGATGGAATCTAATTCAGATATTATGGCTCCTAGCCATATCTCTCAACCTTGCCTTTCAAACATTCTTTCATAAGTCGTGAGACATTCATTCTTCAAGATGAACATACCAACAGCCTTTTCAGGCTTGAGGTTATCCACAGACTTACAGAACTTTTGTGTGCACTGAGCAGTGTTATACACCTCATCGCTATGTGGCGTCTGCTCATGTTCCATTGGTCGAATATATCTTTGTGGTTCTCAAACTCTTTTGAGATCTGATTCACTCCCACTGTTTCTTTCGGAAGAAACACTTCCTAAAGAAGACAGCATGTTTGGAGACAAACATTTTTGCTCCGCGGACAAGTAAATAATATCTAGCATGCTAGCTAAGACATTTCACAAAGTTGCATATGTCGTACTAGGCTCCAAGCCTTTCTGACTTTGCTTATGACAACTTCAAATCATCGGTTAAGACAGATTTGACATTATCCTCTTCCATATCTAATATGGAATTTATTCAACCTTTATTCTTTGGAACTCGGTTAAGTATAAGGCACTATCCCGAAACGGGTAAGGGATACTTCGCATGGCCTGCATCACACCTTTATCATATAAAGTGTTGTTTCCATTTTGGGAACACAATCCAATTGCGTATCCCAAATATGGTATCCTTGAAGGGAGAATCTTATTCCTTTTCAGACGACTTCTGAAACACCCTTCAGGTATTAATTACTTCAATCCAATTGAAGATTAATTCCTAAGTAGCTCATCAATCTCATATTCATACTAGCTCGAACTTTTCGGGATTTCTGAATTATGCACTTCACTGAGTACACTTGACTATTTCTAAAAATAGTCGTAGAGACTAATAAACAATTATTTGTGGCATTAATTGTCACAAGCCAACAAACATCGGTATGTTTAGGCTTCAGACAATTTTTCTAGATTTTACAACCTTTTCATAAAAGGGTATTTTAGTCATCTTTAGGTAAGATACGTATTACCCACATGATTCATAATCATATGGTTCAACATCATCAGAATGACGTTTAATTACACGCTTCCCTCCCAGAGAGACTATGTCTAGAACAACTACAAATATCAAGGATAATAGCCATACAAATATTTAGTTGAGATCTCATCACATATATCAACTATTTAGTGACAACAATCTAGTATGTTAGATTCAGTGACCATCCAATTTTATCGAATAACATTTATTCTTTACAATTGAATATGTCTGCTAAATCCTAACAAATAACTGAACTTGTTTCCTTCATAAGAAACGGAACATAACAACATTTATTTAGTCCCCTTATCAGTTTACTAGATCCAGAATATGGTAAGTGTTGCAACGTTTGCTTCACCTTCCATATCTGTATTTAATCTTTCTAATTTAATCACATTCGCAAGATATCATATATCTAAGAGTCGACCTGAACTTAGATAGATTTATCTCAACTCACTTGCCTATAATAGAAACTTCAATAAGTTCTCTATTTAAGCGCATGCCCTAAAATTTCCTTTTTAATCCTTTAAGCACTTGAGACATGTTTCTTATTGTAGTCTTCATAAGACTTAAGAAAGATCACAAGAGCTATGTCTTCAATTTCCTTTTATAAAGAAAATCTAAAGTTTATTAAATAGTTTATTTAACCTTTTGAATCGTATTCAAAACATTGACTATTTAATTAACTTTTAAGCAATGATAGAATTAAGTCGATACTTAAATCTTATAATTTTGAAAAAAACTTTTCCAAAATTAGAGTTGGTCATTCTTATCCAACGTTTGAATTAATTGTCATCGTATGACTGAATGATCATCTTGGATCGTATCCACATATCACGAGCTTCCGCTTTCATTAATAATTAAAGTCTCGGAGCACTGCATCAATTATGTAATCTCCTTGTCTCTAACTACTATAACGGGATGGCTCATGTCATTGCTTATTTTAAAAGGATTAAAATTACTCAACCATATTTGAGAACGTTTCTCAAAATTAACAGTCATGATTTGGTTTTACTAATCGAGAATTAAACATAAATATAAAGTTTGCAAAAACTACAACATGAAAATAAAAGAGTGTTGTTGTTTATACACGCAAAATCAAAAATGGTCTTTTGGTTTATGATTTTGCTCCCACTAGTCAACTACTTCCAATTGACTTTCAAGAATTTTTCAAAATTCTTTAGTGGCTGAGATCCCATCTAGTTACCTCGATTCCCGGCGGTGGTCGATCAACCAAGATAATTTCGATAGGTAGGTAACTCTTTACCATTCACATCTCTATGTGATTCTCAGTGGTTGACTAGTCAACTCTTTGGCGATACACATCACTATGTGTTAGTCAACCCCTTGTCTCTAAAGTCAGACGGCCCTGACGGTGGCCAATCACCGAAAGACTCTAGTCAAGTCATAACCCAATATTCACGAGATCTCATACGATCATATCTCAATAACGACGATATACCCGAGGTAGGTCAACTCCCGGCGGTGGTCGATCAGTTGGATCCGAACACAGGCTCTTCACCGTCGTTATAATATTGGGAGACAACGTTCCGACTTGATTTTTGTTGTGGAAGTATTTATGTAAATTAATTCACTTAATTAATTTTTAATTGCGGTCTCATCAAATATATCTATCTCTATAGACATACATCCTACACATTCATCTAGATCGTGCCTAGTCATGCATCTATCGTATCATATAAAATAAATACAAGCACAAAATAAATAAATGCGTAAAATAACCGGTATGATCATGGACTTTTCCTAGGTGCGGTTTCGAATACAAACTGACGAAACCGCGGGTCACAATCTAAGGGTAGCTGCAACCACCAATAGGATCTTTAATGCTCCATTCTCTAATGAGATCTTTATTTTCGTCTTTCTTTGGTCTCCATCTTCTGCTCCATTCTTGTTACATTTAATTCTATCTAATAAAATAAATACACCCGCCGCACACGGGGGGAGTCAACGGGAATGGGATAAATGCAGAAAATAAACTAGGTCACGTTCTTCATAACGGCCTAGGACAATTTTAAACCAACAGAAAAATTAAATCATTCACATCTATCCTATCGGTCGAGTCCATGATCAATCGGGGTCCATATAATCATATTATATCTACTATATCTAATCCATACAATAATATCTTATGAAAAAGATAAAATTAAAATTTAACTACTTGCGTCTTAATTAATCAATTAACATTTAATCTATTAAATAATTTTATCCAATCAATTAACTAATTAACATTTAATTAATTAAATGATTTTAATCGAAATAAAATCAACGATTAATTTTAAACCGATTTTAATTTTAATTTTAATTAATTAGAACTATTCTAAAAATAAATCAAAATTAAAATTATTTCTCTTTTGTTTCTTTCCTTTTGATTCGCAATCAAAAGGGATGCCTTTGGTTTCTTAAACCAAATTTGGCTTAGGCCTGGCCACTTTCCAAAATCAAAATTTTGGAAGTGGCCTAGGCCTAGGCCTTTTACAAATCAAATATTTGGAAAGGGCCTAGGCCTATTCCAAATCAAATATTTGGAAAGGCCAAATAATTTTGGTTTAGGCCTGGCCACTTTCCAAAATCAAAATTTTGGAAGTGGCCTAGGCCTAGGCCTTTTCCCAAATCAAATATTTGGAAAGGGCCTAGGCCTATTCCAAACAAAGTTTGGAAAGGCCATTATTATTTTAATGCCATGTGGCATCCCAATGGCCAAACTATTTGAACCATTGGTTAGCCACATGACACAACTAAACAAAGGAGATTTTAATCACAACTATGAACCATATTGAATCACAAAATACACAAAACAAAAATTTGGAGATCCGCCAGCATTGACCGGTCAACCGACTGCCGGCAGCAGGTTGCCCTGCTGCCGCCGCCGCCGCCCAGCCGCCGCCGGTGGTGGTGCCGCCGCCAGTCGGCCGAGCACCACCCGATCTCCTCTTTTTTTTTTTCTTTTCATGTATCAATTTTGCAAATCAAAAATCTTTCATCTTTTAATTACGTGATTTAAACGATAAAATTAACTACGCAATTTAACATGCTTATTGCTTAAGCTCGAAGCTCGCTCCGATACCACTGTTAGGAAATCTACGCGGGAACGCAGCGGAATTCAAAAATTTCTTTCCTATCGACCCAAGATCGACTTCGTTTAAGCAATAAACAAATAAGTAATAGACGGTGGTTACCTTGGTTGATCTATAAGATCGACGCTTTGACCGTCTAAGGAGAGTAGTTCTGCATAGAGCCGCCCAAGTGTTCGGCCTCTACCGCTAGTCCACACGAACAGCCCGCCGGAATCCCATCATGGATTGCTATTGGAAAACTCCGGTTGCTAGACCGGCCTTTTTCCCCTCTCTCCAACTCTCTATAGGATGCTCTCTATTTTTACACAAGAACTATTAGCTCTTGGAATTATGATGTACAAAAGAGCTTGACACCCACACTATATTTATAGTGTATATGGCGCCCCAAATATGAGTGGAGGAGAAGAAAACCTTTTCCCAATAAAATAAGGAAAATATAATAGATTGATTTATCTCATTTATTATAATATCTCATATTAAATAAATCTAGGATATTGTCAATATCTTATATTGAATATTTCCAAGATATTGCCAATATCTTATATTGACTATATTTATTTTATTACCATAAATCAATTTACACATGTGTATATATCACATATATATTATTACACATATAAATCCATTATATAATATTAACTACAAATTGTAGTCTACATATGTGCACATGCAAATGCATGTCACGCATGTCCATATATATCTATATAAATATTAATATCTTATATTAATATTATGGTAATATCATTAATTAAATTGCACAATCCAAGTGTATCTTATACACAATAATATGCGCCACCTTTAGCCATTATATTGGCTTCCGGAATATTCTTTAATTAATATAATATTATTAATATCTTGTATTTAATTTATTCATAATAAATAAATACCACCATATTAATTTACCACTATAACCTTTATAGTCTCGAGATAAAACTTTCCTTATTTGGTTATCATCTATAACCACATTTTAATCCGACTAGATGTTCATATGTGTGTGACCCGATAGGCTTCCGAATATGTTGGCCGTAGACACAAAGTGCAAATTACGAAAATGCCCTTCATGCCTAACGATCACGGGATAGCGTCTAGCAACACACCGTGACCCCCAATCATCGGAAGAGTCAAATGCAATGACTACTACCTTTCATGTGAAATAGTTACCGTGTAACTTACAATCCTATCGCTGTAATAATATCCATACGGTCGTACGTCGAGTGTCAAACATTAACGACCGTATCTTATAATCTGGATATCAAGCTCTCTCTCGAAGTAACTCGTTTACTCCCACTTTGCAAAGATTCACGAGAGTAAGACATTCCTTATAAGAAGGCCATTTTGGATATTCGATCCCAATCATAGGATACGCGATTCCCGGACGATCAATCATGTATACTCCGCATGCTTCAGTATCATACCCAATCACTATCGCATGATCGCCCCGTGGCTAGGGAAACCTCAATAGTGTCAAAGCATGACAATCCACACCGTGATGCCATGAAGACTCCGGTCCTAAGGATAATTACACAACCGCCACATAGTGTGACACTTATCCGTGTAAGTGGGTCAGTCTAACGTACGCATTCACTAATACACGTCCACGTACAGTCCAAGTGTCTCTACACTTCGATAGACGAGATCTATCCCCGCCCTAAAGACAGAAGACATCTAATACGTGCTAGTCTGCTTATACTATCAATGCCCTGTTTAATAGTACATCAGCCTAGAGACATTTAAGTATCAAACTTATTAAAGTGATTAGAGATCTCATCAACCATAATCGCCTATCATGGTTTCTCTATCACAGTTTAATACTAAGGACGTTATCATATAACAATTCATAATTGGTTCTTTAAAAGAACAGATATATGACAACATAAAAGCCATTTCATATATGTATAAACATAAAGAAATAGTAGAAATGATCCGACCCGGTCGGATCCGGTCCAACCCGATTGGGTTTAGGACACTATTTCAACAATTACATCCTAGAACCAACCTCTCAGCGTTTCCTCATACAGAACAGATTAAACAGCAATTTGTACATCACTTATATAAACTATCATAGATACACAATAATTAAATCACATAGAGTCATGAATAAATCTAGATTATGACGTAGGTAATGGGATCCTCATAGACAAGGTGTCACCACCTCCTAACGTCATAACCGAGAATCACATCATCTAGCTATGTTTAATTAATTCAAACGATAAGAACATAATTGGAAGAATTAATTACTTGAAAATAAAACATGAAGATTAAGGGCTTACATTGTTGCAGCCCTAACTTGCTGAAAAACTCTCAACGTGTAGTTCTCTTTTATCAATGATTAAATCAATGTATGAATGAATGTATAATACTAATGACAATGTGTTTATATAGAGCTCATAACCGACTTAGAAACCGACTAAGGATCGGATCCCCTAAACCCTAACCGACTTAAGTGATACGTTGGACTGTGCTGGGCTTTAAGTCCACTCGGTCGACCGAATAGCTGGGCTCGGTCGACCGAGCCTTCACCTCTTCTGGGCTTTGTCTTCTACCTTCTGCTGGGCTCTGCGTTTTCCTGGATCTTTAATTCCTTCTCCGTAGTCCGTCCATAATGCTCACTGTATTTATCATATAAAAACATAGTTTGTAATACCAAATAATGCAATAAATCATCGAAATGCAGAATAACGAATCGTAACTCGGGGTATATATAAATTAGGCATATTACGACTTATTATCTCTACATTAATGCTCTTTCAAACTAGAATCGGAGATAAAGATCATAGAATAACGGGTACAATTTGACCGTCATCATTTGGTCTTCAACAACTTGAAGAATGTTCCAGTTCCCCTGATAGGCTTTTTGATTGTATCCAATATTAGCAGGCTTTTATTCTCTTAATTCCCTGGAAGTTGCATCTCTATAATTTTTTGATATATTGTTTTATTACTATATCAAGCATTTTTTGATAGATTGTTTCATCACAAGTATACAAGAAAAATTCAAGTTCATCACATGCATAAGATCCATATGTTGAATTTACATACAACTAGTTACTTGGTTCTCGTAAATCTAAGTTTTTTTATAGCAATGGCATGAGGGATCCATTTTTTGCTCTGAACTTTCCAAATGTTGATCGGTTTCCAATAATATGTCTTTTTTTGAAATCAGACAAGTACTCAATGTTCATTATAACCATATTTTTGCATTCCGGAAACTATCGGTATTATATTTAAATGTTTAAGATCATACGTGATGCTATTGAACCTTGGACTACATCTGTTACTATGTTATTGTAAACGGTGTGATTAAATTCGGATTTCAAAAACTACTTCAAAAGGGTATCATATGAGATTTCAAAATGAAAAGAAAAAAAATATGAATTTTGCTGAAAAAAATTTGATGATCGGTGTTCTAAATCAAAAGTTACGGCCGTTTATAAGAAAAGCGTTCAGATTAATGCAAATATTTTTTTCGGCTTTCAAAATTTACGTCGGAAGGGTATTGTATGAGATCTCAAAATAAAGAGCAAAAAAATATATGAATTTTGATGAAAAAATTTCGATAATCGAAGTTATAGATCAAAAGTTACGGTTGTGTATTTCCTTCTATATAATAAGAAGACAAGGTGAAGGGGAGGAGGGGGACAAGTGTTTTTTTTTATCGGTTCCTTGTTTTTTACTGTTCATCTGCCAGAAGCCCAGCCCACTCTTTTTTTTTTCTTTTTTACTGTTCATTCGGCCCAAAATCCCAGCCCAATTTTTTTATTTTTTTTTATTTTTCACTGTCATCGGCTCACTCCAGTTTTTTTTAACTATAATTGTCGTTATGTTAAATAATTGACATCATAGTTTGTTGTATAATACCAATGCCGGCTAAATTTAGTCATTTATATTATGTTGTACTTAAAATGTGTGGAGTGATATTTTAGTTGAAATGTATTTTATATTTAATAGTTTTTGACATTACGGTAAACATCTAGCATGGGCACGCCGTGCTTTGCACGGCACTCAATTTTACTAGTATTAAATAAAAAAAAAGTAGCATCAGCGAAGAGGATTTTAGGCCCTTCTCTCTTTTTTAATTAATGTTGATGCTGTGTGATTTTTATGGGTTTTTTTAAAGTGAATAACTGAATATGCATGAGCAATTATGGATGGGGGCATTAGCGGAACATCAAAGTAATTTTCCTTATTAGCCCTAGTTTTTCTCTTATGTCCTATTCGACACAATAGGTACTCCCTCCGTTCCTTATTATATGTTGCATTTGAGAAAAACACATAAATTAATAAAATAAGTAATTGCATTAACGTTTATTATAAAATACTAAAAAAATCTTGAAAAATGTAGTGGTGTATTAAATATGAAGGATTGATTGGTTGAATTAACCTAGAAAATTGAAAAGTATATGAGAGGATTGAATTACAAAGCTTTTGAGCAGTCTCTTAGTAGTAGTAAACCATATATTATGGACTCTTGTAATGATTCTATGGATGCATGCACTAAACCTAAATTTTCATTGTTGCATTGTAGGAATCCTTCACAATTCACAAATAATTTTCATGTGAGAGTGGGTGGGACCTTTTGGTTGCCATGGTTTGACGAAAGATATCATTACATCTCATAAATTTGTATGCTATAGGGCTCTTATGTAAATTTGACACATATTATTTTATGTATAAATCTTACACCATACCCGGGCTTACAAATATTATTTTATGTGTAAATCTTACACCATACCCGTGCAATGCACGGGTTAATTGCTAGTTGAAAAGTATATTGAAAAGCGGAAAGAGTGTTAAAAATATGTATTAGAAATGTAACTACGACATATAAAAATGAATTTTTTGTTTTGGCAACTGCAAAATATAATATGGAACGGATTGATTAGTAAATTGGTCTTGTTGACCTCTATCTAGGGGTGTTCAACCTTTTCAAAACAGAACTAAACCGACCGAACCGTTGTAAACCGAACCGTTTAGATGGTTTTTCAAAACTATGAAAACCGAACCAAACCGAGTTGAATTGGTTTGACTTTGGTTTTAAAAACTAAAACCGAAAAACCGAGTCGAACCGAACCGACAACTAAGATAGTTAAAATATATATGTTCAATTATATATATATAGTTAAAATATATATGTTCAATTATATATATATATATATATATATATATATATATATAGAGAAGTGATGTAATTATAAAATAAATAACTTTATTCACACTTTGGAATGAATAATATACATTGTTTATATAAGCTAAGCTAGGGGTATAAACGGCACATACAATTATAATTACAAACCCTTAGATACATATATATATTATATATATATATATATATATCGCTATTACCACCCCTCAAGTTGGACGAGGAGGAGTCCTAACTTGCTTCGTTGTTGTTGAAAAACCGGGCGAGGTAAAGACTTGGGCAAACATGAGCAAGTTGATCTTGAGCATTAACATGAGCAACACGCAAGAGGCCACGTTGTACCTGATCACGAATAAAATGGTAGTCTATCGCAACGTGCTTCATACGAGAGTGAAACACAGGATTAGCACAAAATTGTGTGGTGCCCAGGTTGTCACAGTAGATAACCGAAGCTTGCTTGGGAGGAAAACCAAGATCACGAAGAAGAAAAGTAACCCAATTAAGCTCCGCAGTAGTCGAGGCCACCAAACGATATTCAGCCTCGGTGGTGGACCTAGCAATGGTAGCCTGCTTCTTGGAGCTCCATGAGATAGCATTGCGACCAATATAAACAATATAAGCTCCAGTAGACGAATAATCATCTCTATTACCACCCCAGTCTGCATCAGAAAAAACATGAAGAACCATAGGTGAGTAAAAATCAAATACTGAAGGCTGCCAATAACCATGCGATACTGAATTGTTGGCTAAACTTCACATGGATCGTGCTAATTCGGTCACCACTCCTCTGCCTGCTGCGTGCCAGACTTAGCAGTGAGCCCAGAAATATCAGCAGGCAGAGGAGTGGTGACCGAATTAGCACGATCCATGTGAAGTTTAGCCAACAATTCAGTGGCATGTCTTTTCCGAGACAAGATACACCCAGCAGAATTGTAAATTACCTCAATGCCCAAAAAATAAGAGAGAGAACCCAAGTCCTTGAGAGCAAATCGACGACCCAATAGAGATATGAAGGTCTCAAGTGCCTTGGAATTGTTCCCTGTAACAATAAGATCATCCATATACCAAGATATAAATTATAATGCCACCGGAATTATAAATAAATAGTGACGAATCAGCATCCGCATTCTGAAACCGACTCGCCAAAAGAAAACCCTTGAGCTCATCATACCAAGCGCGAGGTGCCTGTTTCAAACCATAAATCTCCTTATGCCATTTGCAAACATGAGTAGGATGATCCGAATTAACAAACCCAGACGGGTGAGCTAAGTAAACATCTTCCCGTAAATGACCCAGTAGAAAAGCATTATTAATATCAAGCTGCCGCAGTGACCACCCCTGCGAAAGAGCCAAAGTAAGCACAAGACAAACAGTAGTAGGTTTAACCACAGGACTGAATGTCTCCAAGTAATCAACACCAGGTCGTTGAGCGAACCCCTTGGCCACAAGACGAGCCTTGTAACGATCAATAGAGCCATCCGGATTCTGCTTAATACAAAAAAATCCACTTGGAGCCAATGATATTATAGTGATGATGCGGGGGAACGAGTTCCCAGGTTTCATTACGCATTAAAGCGTCATATTCCTCTTGCATAGCAGTTCTCCACTTGGGATTTTTAAGGGCTTGAGTGATAGTGGTAAGTTCGGTTTCGGAAGGGGAAAGCTGAGTGTGAGGTTGAGTTTCTGAAGGGGTTTATGAATATTATCTTGAGCCCGAGTACGCATGGGGTGAGTGGGAGGAGGATTCGGAGGTGGAGAAGGAGGTGGTGAAGTCGATGGGGGAGTGGGCGGGGATGGGGGTGGGGAAGGATCCGGAGGGGGAGAGGTGGAGAGGAAGATGCAGGCAGGTGAACAGGAGGAGGAGTGGGGATCCAATCCGAGGTAGGTGGGGTGAAAGTAGGAGGAGAGATAGATGGATTAGCAAAGGGAAAAATAGACTCTACAAATTTAACATGACGAGAGACATAGATGCGAGAGGTAGTCGTGTCTAAGCAGTAGTAGGCATGTTTGTCTAGAGCATAGCCTAGGAAAACACACGGTTTGGAGCGAGGTTGCAACTTATGATCGGTGTAAGGGCGGAGCCAAGGATAACAGAGGCAGCCAAAGACACGAATTTTGGTGTAGTTCGGGGACGCATGGAAGATAGACTCATAAGGAGAGTGCATTTTGAGAGTGGGGGTAGGCATGCGATTAATCAAGTAAACCGCAGTGGAAAAAGCATAGGGCCAGTACGCGTTTGGAATGGATGCATGAGTAAGGAGAGCAAGACTGTTTCAACAATATGCATATGCCTGCGTGCAGAAATGCCATTATGTTCCGGAGTGTGAGGTGGTGGGGTGGTGAGAAAAGAGATTCCATGTGCAGAAAAATAGTCACGAAGGGAAATAAATTCACCCCCATTATCGGAATAGAGGATGGAGCGGAAGCGAATAAATGTTGAGTGAATATCAGATTTACGAGTCAACGGGTAAAACCATACATAGCGAGCAAAATGATCAACAAAAATCACATAGTATTTAAAACCATTCACAGAAAACACAGGAGATGTACAAACATCACTAAAAATGATTTCGAGGGGTCGGGAGGAACATAAGGTAGACTGGCCAAAAGATAGTTTATGGCTTTTACTTTCTAAGCATGCAGAACAATGCGAAAAGGAAGAAACTGTTGAGTCTAAATTATAGTTTCGTAAAATGGTAGATAAAATCGGGCTGGCAGGATGACCCAAACGATGTTGCCATTCATGAGATGTGGCTTTTGTGGAGGCAAAGGCAATTAAAGGTTGAGACGGCCATTCATAGAGCCCGTTTTTAACTGGGCCACGGAGTAGGGGTTGATTCTGTCTTAGGTCTTTTACAACAAATTCAGAAGGGAAGAATTCAACAGAAAGATTATTGGCTTGACATAATTGAGAGACAGAAAGTAAGTTACGAGACATGCTAGGAGCACACAAAACGTTGCGTAAGGGAAGAGATTGTGCAGGGGCAACGGGGAGTAAAGCACCGCCAGGATGAGAAATAGAGAGACCGTTACCATCACCAACGATAATATAATCGGTTCCAGTGTACGGGAAGTGAGGCGAGAGATTCCGAATATCTGGAGTCACGTGGTGCGAAGCCTCACTGTCAAGAAGCCATTTGGACGTAGACGAATCGAGCTGAGCCGAGTTACCAGGTGGGGCGACTAAGTGAGTGATAACGGTCATTTTGTGCCCGTTATTCTATGACCTTTATCCCCGATTCTAGTTTAAAGGAGCTATAATAGAGTAATAATAAGTCGTAATACGCTTAATTTGCATATGTCGAGAGTTACGATTCATTATTATGTATTAAGAGGTTTTATTATATTATTTGATGTTACAGACTATATTTCATGCTATATTTGTAGTAACTCATTGTGGAGCACAAGGATGGACTTCGGAGAAGCTTTAAGGGATCGCAGACAAGTTCAGAAAGCCCAAGACGGTAAAAGCAGAAAGCCCAGGAGCATGTAAGGCTCGGTCGACCGAGCCTACGCATTCGGTCGACCGAGTGGGCCTATAGTCCAGCAGGAGTCCGGAACAATGTGTGAGGCGGTTAGGGTTCAGTAGTGTCGGCGTTTTAAGTCGGTTTTCTATGACGGCTGAGGCTCTATAAAAACACAAGTCCTTTGTGTTTTTTATATACATTCACCAATATTATTTCATATCTACATATAAGCAAATAAGGATTCATTTAGGATTTTGAAGGTTGCTAGGGTTGCAAACATGTAAGCCCTAGTTTATCTTCTTGTTTTCTTTTAAGTAATCAATTCCCAATTATGCTTTGATTGTTTGAGTAGTTATGCATATCTAGATGATGTAGATCTAGGATATGACGTTAGGGCGATGGTGATACCTTGTCTATGAGGATCCCATACCCTACGTCCTCTACTTAATATCTACGGATGAATCTGCATGTTTAATTTACGTGTATTTAGATTAGTTTATATGAGGTCCCGATGATTCGCTATATAATCCGATTCAGATATGAAACGCTGAGAAATATATTCGGGGATGTAAATCTGGGGAGTTAAGTACTCGGGTGACCGAGAGGTGTCACTCGGTCGACCGAGAGAACCTATTCGGTCGACCGAGAGCTGTCAAACCTGTTTTATCCGTTAATCAACCACGTCTTTATGATTAGGTTAGCTTAATTGAATATGTTATCTCAGTAGGTATGGCTATGGCTACGTCACTCGCTTAATTTAATTAAAACGTGTAAAAAGGAAATACCGATATAAAACTCTTAGGTAGGCTTAGGAATTGATCTTCGGACGTTCAGCATTATCTAGGTAGGTTTATATTAGGGAATTGCGCGCACCTTGTTATACGTAGATCGTAAACTAGCATGAGACTATAACTTGGTAATTGTTAGTTGGACGAGAGTTTGAGTGATCGTTTAGGAAGTACGCCTAACCATAGGAATGTTGCCTAGATGAGGTGTACGGTTAATAACGGCATCCTTAGAGTCGTAAGCGTGTGAGTTATATGAGATGGAGGCACCAAAAGGCGAAGTCACGTAACAATACCACAGTGATATAGTGACCTACCGGTGCTACATCAAGTTTTAGGGGATGACTCCGTAGCCAATATAAATAGATATGAACGGATTAATAGTTGTTGAGTCTTGTTGTCATATAAATTGTCTAGATCCAAATAATTACGGTTATAATTGGGCAGTTGATTACGTTATTTGTTTACATGTTATTTGTTTATATGTTTGAGTGTGTCTTTCTTTTCTCGTATTCTATGTTGGTCATAGACCGTCTTTGTCAAACGAAATAAATAGGTTGACTATTTAAGTTAGGATCCATAAATTGATTCTATGTGGGATCGACCTCGACTCTATCTAGCTATACTGCGATTGAACCTAGTTCACTTGCTAGTGGTTATTTAGGAATCGAGTTAATAATTTAACTTGACCTCAATCGGTGAGCCTGTGGCCTATCCGAACGAGCCGAGCTTTGGCCAACCGATTGAACATTAAATAGTGTGCAAGTACGAGCCGAGTGTCTAGGCACATAACATAATTGACATGTACCGAGATAAGGACGTCGAGGACGGGAACGTTTACCATGATTAAAATTCAAAGGGCTGCTTGTTCAAAAATTGGGTATTGCGTTCAGAAAGTGGGCATTGCGGCGGAGATGCCGAGTGCTGCTCATATGACCGATGAGATGCCACAGTGGCTGTTGAGGTTGTTATATAGCTGACCGGAGAAGGAGATTTCGGACAGAGAATACCATTTTTTTTGTTTTTTTGTTTTTTTTGTTTTGGGGACTCAAACACAAATCTGAAATAGAAGCAGGGGTGTATGGCCAAAGTACTACGGTCAAAGGCAGGGGGAATTGGCTGAAGTGGGGAGAGGGGAATTTGCTGATGGTTGGTCGACGGAAAGCACCGGTGCTGCAATTGTGAATAATGGGCTGAGGTCGAAGCTTCCAAGGTATAGGAGAGATGGCAGCACGACTGGTTGGATAAGAGGAACCACCGGAGAAGACGATCGGACGATCAGCTCTGTATATATATATTTTATTCAAGCTTTGAGGATGATTTAACTGGGGTGAATCGGACGACCGAAACCGCACCGGAGAGGACAGGAGATGCCATAAGAGTTGCCGGAGAAGATGATGCGGCAAGAATTTTTGTTTTTTTTTTTTGAAAAAAAAGAAGAGTTTGGGTTTAGGCCGTGTAGGTGGCGCCACCGTAAAAACAAAATCAGGATCTTTTAGGGCTCGATACCATGACGTAATTATAAAATAAATAACTTTATTCACACTTTGGAATGAATAATATACATTGTTTATATAAGCTAAGCTAGGGGTATAAACGGCACATACAATTATAATTACAAACCCTAAGATACATACATATATATATATATATATATATATATATATATATATATATATATATATATATATATATATATATATATATATATATATCGCTATTAAGAAGAGAGATAATAATATATATAGAGCAGTTCAACGTGATGATTCTATCAACATATGAACTTATGTATCTACGACGGTGAAGTATGTTTAAATTCACTTAGTGTTGACACATTTTCGATGACTTAATTTTTCTACCGTGCGTTTGTTGATTATCATTTATTTTGATCTCAATTTTAGAGCGTTTTGTCGCTCTTAATTACATATATTATTCGACGAGGTGTTTTCCTTTTGAAATTAGTGCGACATAATACTTATTGAGTAGCAAGTACTGACATAATGAGAAAATAATTTTAGTAATCTGTCTATCTTGAGTTAATTAATAGTTAGTTATATGTTTAATTTGCGGTATTCTTTGTAGTGTATACAGACTAACCGAACCGACCCAAACCAATTATTTGAAAAATCAAACTGAACCAAACCGTTTATGATATGACTAGTTTTGGTTTCATATTTTTTTAAACCGAAATATTTGGTTTGGTTTTAAAAATATTTAAAACCGAACCAAGCGGAACCGTGAACACTCCTACCTTTATCCATAAAAAGAATAGTGTAGTTATTACAATCAAGAATTTTTTTAGTTATTTCATTTTTAAGGTCAAATCATTAACTTATCTCGTTAATTTCCGTGATTTGACAGTTGCTAGTTTTTTTTTTTTCCGAGAAGAACGGTTGCTAGTTAAACGGGAACAAATAGTTAAACGGGAACAAATACAGCTAAGCTCCTGAGACCAGGAGGTCTCAGGTTTAAATCCCTTTGGAGACGTAATTTGTCCTTCAGTCTAGTTTTTCTCTTTAGAAAAGTTGTACCCTCATTATGTACAATATGTGGTTGTAAATATTTATATTTTTTTCTTTCAATTGTAATAAAAAATAAAGTAACAGAAAAAAAAGTGTTGAATTGAAAATTATACTGCATCATAATACAAAATAAATATTTAGGTAAATATGAAACAAAGACATTGTAGACATAGACATGGGTATTTAATCAAGTGAATTTTTTTATTGTAAAAATGACAAAATTATATACCTCTGGAAATTTTTACCCCTTTTAAAGAAAATAGAAATTTCATATTTTATATACTCTTTCTACTCAATTACAAGAGCGAATACATATATTTTGATTTAAGATTTAAAAATGTGTAATTCCTCCATCACATATTCAAAAAATTTGTCATCTTTATTTTGACATAGCATTTGTTATATCTTTGACGTCAATTTTGAAAAAATAGAAAATTAGTTGATTTTTTTTAAAACAGAAAATTAGTTGATTTGTGTAATGGAATTCGTAGTTGAAGGGGCGTTGTAGTAAAATTATGGATTTATGTTTGATTCATTATTTCACAATATCGAATAAGGGATTTGTTTTGATTCCACCTTCTTCTTCTTTTTTGAAAATGAGATCTTTATTTAAAAACAGCTGGGAATAGCCCCCACCATGGCGTTACAAATGGGAAACGGAAAGCTAAATAGCAGAATAAATAATGGACACTTTAAACCAAACTAGTGTTCGACACCCAATCTAATGAAATTTTTTTTTTAAATGCTGAAAAATAAAATATTTATGGTTTCGGCGCTCATCTGAAACTATTTCCTGCGAATGGGTCCACGTCAGCATTGTTTACTGAAGCCGCTGGTTCAACCAGCGTCTTTACCCTTTTTTTGAAAAACAACAAAGCCGCTGGTTGAACCAGCGGCTTTAACCTGGGAAAAAACGTGAGCATCCTGTATTGAAATGAAATTGGTACATAGGAAGAAGCCGCTGGTTCAACCAGCGGCTTTAGCAGTATATAAAACAAAACAGACGGGATTTTTCACCCTTTTTCAGATTTCCAAACCCTAAAAACAAAAACCCCAAATTCTCTCCGCGGCGCCCAACTCAAATTAGGCCATTTAGCATCAAGATTCTTACTTTCTTCAACCAAATCAAAGGTTTCATCCATAGTTTATCAATCCAAAGGTATTTTTTTCGTTTTTTTTCGATTTTCTGCGTTTTTTTCCCTTTTTTCCGTTTTTTTTTTCGTTTTTTTATGCCAATTGAAAGAATTCTTTGTTTGGATAACGAATAAGTGTTGATATTCATCGATTTGTGATATGTGTAGAAGGTTGTTTGTTTAATTTTATTAGTTTTCGATTTTTATTGTGTATGTGGATTTGGTTTTAGGTTTTGCTTGATTTGAGATTTTTAAAGGGATGGAGATATATAATTATCCGTTGACTTGTTGGTGGAATGGTGAAATAGTAATTGACGGTGAAAATGTTACCTACAAAGGTGGTTGTGAAACCTTTATTATTGTCAATAGTAACATTGGTATGAATGAGCTTAAGAATGAGATATATGATGCTATGGAGGTTGATAGTACTAGATTTGACCTAAACGTGAAGATGAAATTCCCTAGTGTGCGAGGCTATAAAGTGTTAGATTTAAGTAATGATCGTGGTTTAAAAGCTATGTGGGCAAGCGTGTGTCAATCTAAAGCCCCCTCTATGGATTTATATATTGAA
>CM044904.1:40558944-40654866 GCA_024500145.1 Gentiana dahurica var. dahurica
ACTCTGCTATAATTATATACAAAAAGTTGTAAACCCCTATTTTGAGTAAACTATAGTATTCAATTATAAAAAAAAGTTGTAAACCCCCGTTTTAAGTGAACTCTAATACAATAATATACAAAAAGTTGTAAGCCCCCGTTTTTAGCAAACTCTACTATAATTATATACAAAAAGTAGTAAACCCCCGTTTTGAGTAAACTATAATAAATATACAAAAAGTTGTAAGCCCCAGTTTTGAGTAAACTCTACTATACATTTATATACAATAATTTCTAAACCCCCATTTTGAGTAAACTCTAAAACAATAATGTACAAGAAGTTGTAAACCCCCGTTTTGAGTAAACTCAACTATACAATTATATACAAAAAGTTGTAAACCCCCGTTTTGAGTAAACTCTAATAAAATAATATACAAAAAGTTGTAAACCCACGTTTTGAGTAAACTCTACAATACAATTATACACAAAAAGTTGTAAACCCCTGTTTTTTGTAAAGTCTACTATACAATTATATACAAAATGTTGTAAACCTCCTTTTTGAGTGAACTCTACTATAATTATATACGAAAAGTTGTAAACACCTATTTTGAGTAAACTGCAATACAATAATGTACAATGTTTTGAGTAAACTCTACTATACAATTATATACAAAAAGTTGTAAACTCCGTTTTGAGTGAACTCTAAAACAATAATTTACAAAAAGTTGTAAACCCCCGTTTTGAGTAAACTCTACTATACAATTATTAACAAAAAGTTGTAAACCCCCGTTATGAGTGAACTCTACTATAATTATATTCTAGAAGTTGTGAACCTCCATTTTGAGTGAACTCTACTATAATTATATACAAAAAGTTGTTAACCCACGTTTTGAGTAAACTCTAATACAATAATATATAAAAAGTTGTAAACCCCCGTTTTGAGTAAACCCCCATTTTGAGTAAACTCTACTATACAATTATTTACAAAAAGTTGTAAAACCACGTTTTGAGTAAACTCTTCTATAATTATATACAAAATGTTGTAAACCTCCGTATTGAGTGAACTCTGCTATAATTATATACAAAAAGTTGTAAACCCCTATTTTGAGTAAACTATAGTATTCAATTATAAAAAAAAGTTGTAAACCCCCGTTTTAAGTGAACTCTAATACAATAATATACAAAAAGTTGTAAGCCCCCGTTTTTAGCAAACTCTACTATAATTATATACAAAAAGTAGTAAACCCCCGTTTTGAGTAAACTATAATAAATATACAAAAAGTTGTAAGCCCCAGTTTTGAGTAAACTCTACTATACATTTATATACAATAATTTCTAAACCCCCATTTTGAGTAAACTCTAAAACAATAATGTACAAGAAGTTGTAAACCCCCGTTTTGAGTAAACTCAACTATACAATTATATACAAAAAGTTGTAAACCCCCGTTTTGAGTAAACTCTAATAAAATAATATACAAAAAGTTGTAAACCCACGTTTTGAGTAAACTCTACAATACAATTATACACAAAAAGTTGTAAACCCCTGTTTTTTGTAAAGTCTACTATACAATTATATACAAAATGTTGTAAACCTCCTTTTTGAGTGAACTCTACTATAATTATATACGAAAAGTTGTAAACACCTATTTTGAGTAAACTGCAATACAATAATGTACAATGTTTTGAGTAAACTCTACTATACAATTATATACAAAAAGTTGTAAACTCCGTTTTGAGTGAACTCTAAAACAATAATTTACAAAAAGTTGTAAACCCCCGTTTTGAGTAAACTCTACTATACAATTATATAACAAAAGTGCTCAACCCCATTTTATTGTAAAAAAAGTTGTAAACCCGCGTATTGAGTAAACTCTACTATACAATTATATACAAAATGTTGTAAACCCCCGTTTTGAGTAAACTCTAATACAATAATATAGAAAAAGTTGTAAACCCCCGTTTTTAGTAAACTCTACTATACAATTATTAACAAAAAGTTGTAACCCCCATTTTGAGTAAATTCTACTATAATTATATACAAAATGTTTTAAACCTCCGTTTTGAGTGAACTCTACTATAATTATATACAAAAAGTTGTTAACCCACATTTTGAGTAAACTCTAATACAATAATACACAAAAAGTTGTAAACCCCCATTGTGAGTAAACTCTACTATATAATTATTTACAAAAAGTTGTAAACCCCCGTTTTGAGTAAACTCTACTATAATTATATACAAAAAGTTGTAAACCTCCGTTTTGAGTGAACTCTACTTGAATTATATACAAAAATTTGTAAACCCCCATTTTGAGTAAACCCTAGTATACAATTATATACAAAATGTTGTAAACCCCCGTTTTGAGTGAATTATAATACAATAATATACAAAAAGTTGAAAACCCCTATTTTGAGTAAACTCTACTATAATTATGTACAAAAAGTTGTAAACCCCCGTTTTGAGTGAACACTAATACAATAATATACAAAAAGTTGTAAACCCCCGTTTTGAGTAAACTCTACTATACAATTATATACAAAAAATTGTAAACCAACGTTTTGAGTATACTCTAAAACAATAATATACAAAAAGTTGTAAACCCCCGTTTTGAGTAAACTCTACTATACAATTATATACAAAATGCTGTAAACCCCCGTTTTGAGTGAACTCTACTATACAATTATCTACAAAAAGCTGTAAACCTCCATTTTGAGTGAACTCTACTATAATTATATACAAAAAGTTGTAAACCCCCGTTTTGAGTAAACTCTAATACAATAATATACAAAAAGTTGTAAACCCCCGTTTTGAGTATCTCTACTATACAATTATATACAAAAAGTTGTAAACCCCCGTTTTGAGTAATCTCTAATATACAATTATTTACAAAAAGTTGTGAACCCCCGTTTTGAGTAAAGTCTACTATAATAATATACAAAAAGTTGTAAACCTCCGTTTTGAGTTAACTCTACTATAATTATATACAAAAATTTGTAAACCCCCGTTTTGAGTGAACTCTAATACAATAATATACAAAAAGTAGTAAACCTCCGTTTAGAGTAAACTCTACTATACAATTATATACAAAAAGTTGTAAACCCACGTTTTGAGTAAACTCTAAAAAAATAATATACAAAAAGTTGTAAACCCCCATTTTGAGTAAACTCTACTATACAATTATATACAAAATGCTGTAAACCCCCGTTTTGAGTGAACTCTACTATACAATTATCTACAAAAAGCAGTAAACCTCCATTTTGATTGAACTCTACTATAATTATATACAAAAAGTTGTAAACCCCCTGTTTTGAGTAAACTCTAATACAATAATATACAAAAAGTTGTAAACCCCCATTTTGAGTATCTCTACTATACAATTATATACCAAAAGTTGTAAACACCCGTTTTGAGTAATCTTTAATATACAATTATTTACAAAAAGTTGTGAACCCCCGTTTTGAGTAACTCTACTATAATTATATACAAAAAGTGGTAAACCTTAGTTTTGAGTTGACTCTACTATAATTATATACAAAAATTTGTAAACCCCCGTTTTGAGTGAACTCTAATACAATAATATACAAAAAGTTGTAAACCCCCTTTTTGAGTAAACTCTACTATACAATTATATAGAAAAACTTATAAACCCTGTTTTGTTGTAAAAAAAGTTGTAAACCCGCTTTATGAGTAAACTCTACAATACAATTATATACAAAAAGTTGTAAACCCCCGTTTTGAGTAAACTCTAATACAATAATATACAAAAAGTTGTAAACCCCCGTTTTGAGTAAACTCTAATACAATAATATACAAAAAGTTGTAAACCCCCGTTTTGAGTAAACTCTACTATACAATTATTAACAAAAAGTTGTAAACCCCCGTTATGAGTAAACTCTACTATAATTATATACTAGAAGTTGTGAACCTCCGTTTTGAGTGAACTCTACTATAATTATATACAAAAAATTGTGAACCGCCGTTTTGAGTAAACTCTACTATACTTATATACAAAAAGTGGTAAACCTCCGTTTTGAGTTGATTCTACTATAATTATATACAAAAATTTGTAAACCCCCGTTTTGAGTGAACTCTAATACAATAATATACAAAAAGTTGTAAACCCCCTTTTTGAGTAAACTCTACTATACAATTATATAGAAAAACTTATAAACCCTGTTTTGTTGTAAAAAAAAGTTGTAAACCCGCTTTATGAGTAAACTCTACAATACAATTATATACAAAAAGTTGTAAACCCCCGTTTTGAGTAAACTCTAATACAATAATATACAAAAAGTTGTAAACCCCCGTTTTGAGTAAACTCTACTATACAATTATTAACAAAAATTTGTAAATCCCCGTTATGAGTAAACTCTACTATAATTATATACTAGAAGTTGTGAACCTCCGTTTTGAGTGAACTCTACTATAATTATATACAAAAAGTTGTTAACCCACGTTTTGAGTAAACTCTAATACAATAATATACAAAAAGTTGTAAACCCCCGTTTGAGTAAACTCTACTATACAATTATTTGCAAAAAGTTGTAAACCCCTATTTTGAGTAAACTCTACAATAATTATATACAAAAAGTTGTAAACCTCCGTATTGAGTGAACTCTGCTATAATTATATACAAAAAGTTGTAAACCCCCATTTTGAGTAAACTCTAGTATACAATTATATACAAAAAGTTGTAAACCCCCGTTTTGAGTGAACTCTAATACAATAATATACAAAATGTTGTAAGCTCCCGTTTTCAGTAAACTCTAATACAATAATATACAAAAAGTTGTAAACCCCCGTTTTGAGTAAACTCTACTATACAATTATATACAAAAAGTTGTAAACCCCTGTTTTGAGTAAACTCTAAAACAATAATTTACAAGAAGTTGTAAACCCCCGTTTTGAGTAAACTCAACTATACAATTATATACAAAAAGTTGTTAACTCACGTTTTGAGTAAACTCTAATAAAATAATATACAAAAAGTTATAAACTCCTATTTTGAGTAAACTCTACAATACAATTATATACAAAAAGTTGTACACCCCTGTTTTTTTGTAAAGTCTACTATACAATTATATACAAAAAGTTTTAAACCTCCCGTTTTGAGTGAACTCTACTATAATTATATACAAAAAGTTGTAAACCCCTATTTTGAGTAAACTCTAATACAATAATATACAATGTTTTGAGTAAACTCTACTATACAATTATATACAAAAAGTTGTAAACCCCTGTTTTGAGTGAACTCTACTATAATTATATACAAAAATTTGTTAACCCCCGTTTTGAGTAAACTCTAATACAATAATAAACAAAAAGTTGTAAACCCCTGTTTTGAGTAAACTCTACTATACAATTATATACAAAAAGTTGTAAACCCCTATTTTGAGTAAACTCTAATAAAATTATATATAAATAGTTGTAAACCCCCGTTTTGACTCTGCTATACAATTATATACAAAAATTTGTAAACCTCCGTTTTGTGTGAACTCTAAAAGAATTATATACAAAAAGTTGTAAACCCCCGTTCCGAGTAAACTCTAATACAATAATATACAAAAAGTTCTAAACCCCCATTTTGAGTAAAACTCTATTATACAATTATATACAAAAAGTTGTACACCGCCGTTTTGAGTAAACTTTACTATAATTACATACAAAAAGTTGTAAACCCCCGTTTTGAGTATACTCTAATACAATAATATACAAAAAGTTGTAAACCTCCGTTTTGAGTAAACTGTACTATACAATTATATACAAAAAGTTGTAAACCCCTGTTTTTTGTATGTCTACTATACAATTATATACAAAAAGGTTGAAACCTCCGTTTGGAGTGAACTCTACTATAATTATAAACAAAAAGTTGTTAACCCACGTTTTGAGTAAACTCTAATACAATAATATACAAAAAATTGTAAACCCCAGTTTTGAGTAAACTTTAATACTATAATATACAAAATGTTGTAAACCTCCGTTTTGAGTAAACTCTACTATACAATTATATACAAAAAGTTGTAAACCCCCGTTTTAAGTAAACTCTAATAAAAATATATTAATAGTTGTAAACCACCGTTTTGACTCTGCTATACAATTATATACAAAAAGTTGTAAACCTCCGTTTTTGTGTGAACTCTACTAGAATTATATACAAAAAGTTGTAAACCCCCGTTCCGAGTAAACTCTAATACAAAAATATACAAAAAGTTGTAAACCCCCGTTTTGAGTAAAACTCTACTATACAATTATATACAAAAAGCTGTAAACCTCCGTTTTTAGGAACCTTTACTATAATTATATACAAAAAGTTGTAAACCCCCGTTTTGAGTAAACTCTAATACAATAATATACAAAAACTTGTAAACTTCCGTTTTGAGTAAACTCTACTATACAATTATATACAAAAAGTTGTAAACCCCTGTTTTTTGTAATGTCTAATATACTATTATATACAAAAAGTTGTAAACCTCCGTTTTGAGTGAACTCTACTATAATTATATACAAAAAGTTGTTAACCCACGTTTTGAGTAAACTCTAATACAATAATATACAAAAAATTGTAAACCCCCATTTTGAGTAAACTCTAATACAATAATATACAAAAAGTTGTAAACCCCCGTTTTGAGTAAACTCTACTATAATTGTAAACACAAATTTGTAAACCTCCATTTTCAGTGAACTCTACTATAATTATATACAAAAAGTTGTAAACCCCCGTTTTGAGTGAATTCTAATACAATAATATTAAAAAAGTTGTAAACCCCCGTTTTGAGTAAACTCTAAAACAAGAATATACAAAAAGTTGTAAACCCCCATTTTGAGTAAACTCTTCTATACAATTATATACAAAAAGTTGTATACCCCCATTTTGAATAAACTCTAATAAAATAATATACAAAAAGTTGTAAACCCCTATTTTGAGTAAACTCTACAATACATTTATAAACAAAAAGTTGTAAACCCCTGTTTTTTGTAAAGTCTACTATACAATTATATACAAAAAGTTGTAAACCCCCATTTTGAGTGAACTCTACTATAATTATATACAAAAAGTTGTTAACCCATGTTTTGAGTAAACTCTAATATAATAATATACAACGTTTTGAGTAAACTCTACCGTACAATTATATACAAAAAGTTGTAAACCCCCGTTTTGAGTGAACTCTACTATAATTATATACAAAAAATTGTAAACCCCCGTTTTGAGTAAACTCTACTATACAATTATATACAAAAAGTTGTAAACCCCATTTTGAGTAAACTATAATAAAATTATATACAAATAGTTGTAAACCTCCGTTTTTTGTGAACTCTACTAGAAGTACATACTAAAAGTTGTAAACCCCCGTTCCGAGTAAACTCTAATACAATAATATACAAAAAGTTGTTAACCCCCGCTTTGAGTAAAACTCTACTATACAATTATATACCAAAAGCTGTAAACCTCCGTTTAGAGTAAACTTTTCTATAATTACATACAAAAAGTTGTAAACCCCCGTTTTGAGTATACTCTAATACAATAATATACAAAAAGTTGTAAACCTCCGTTTTGAGTAAACTCTACTATACAATTATATACAAAAAATTGTAAACCCCTGTTTTTTGTATGTCTACTATACAATTATATACAAAAAGTTGTAAACCACCGTTTGGAGTGAACTCTACTATAATTATATACAAAAATTTGTTAACCCTCGTTTTGAGTAAACTCTAATACAATAATATACAAAAAATTGAAAACCCCTGTTTTGAGTAAACTCTAATACAATAATATACAAAAAGTTGTAAACCTCCGTTTTGAGTAAACTCTAATACAATAATATACAAAAACTTGTAAACTTCCGTTTTTAGTAAACTCTACTATACAATTATATACAAAAATTTGTAAACCCCTGTTTTTTGTAATGTCTACTATACAATTATATACAAAAAGTTGTAAACCTCCGTTTTGAGTGAACTCTACTATAATTATATACAAAAAGTTGTTAACCCACGTTTTGAGTAAACTCTAATACAATAATATACAAAAAATTGTAAACCCCCGTTTTCATTAAACTCTAATGCAATAATATACAAAAAGTTGTAAACCCCCATTTTGAGTAAACTCTACTATAATTGTAAACAAAAATTTGTAAACCTCCATTTTCAGTGAAATCTACTATAATTATATACAAAAAGTTGTAATACCCCGTTTTGAGTGAATTCTAATACAATAATATACAAAAAGTTGTAAACCCCCGTTTTGAGTAAACTCTAAACTCTACTACACAATTATATACAAAAAGTTGTAAACCCCCGTTTTGAGTAAAACTCTACTATACAATTATATACAAAAAGCTGTAAACCTCCGTTTTGAGGAAACTTTACTATAATTATGTACAAAAAGTTGTAAACCCCCGTTTTGAGTAAACTCTAATACAATAATATACAAAAACTTGTAAACTTCCGTTTTTAGTAAACTCTACTATACAATTATATACAAAAAGTTGTAAACCCCTGTTTTTTGTAATGTCTACTATACAATTATATACAAAAAGTTGAAAACCTCCGTTTTGAGTGAACTCTACTATAATTATATACAAAAAGTTGTTAACCCACGTTTTGAGTAAACTCTAATACAATAATATACAAAAAATTGTAAACCCCCGTTTTGATTAAACTCTAATGCAATAATATACAAAAAGTTGTAAACCCCCGTTTTGAGTAAACTCTACTATAATTGTAAACAAAAATTTGTAAACCTCCATTTTCAGTGAACTCTACTATAATTATATACAAAAAGTTGTAAGCCCCCGTTTTGAGTGAATTCTAATACAATAATATACAAAAAGTTGTAAACCCCCGTTTTGAGTAAACTCTAAAACAATAATATACAAAAAGTTGTAAACCCCCATTTTAAGTAAACTCTTCTATACAATTATATACAAAAAGTTGTATACCCCCATTGTGAATAAACTCTAATAAAATAATATACAAAAAGTTGTAAACCCCTATTTTGAGTAAACTCTACAATACAATTATAAACAAAAAGTTGTAAACCCCTGTTTTTTGTAAAGTCTACTATACAATTATATACAAAAAGTTGTAAACCTCCGTTTTGAGTGAACTCTACTATAATTATATACAAAAAGTTGTTAACCCATGTTTTGAGTAAACTCTAATACAATAATATACAACGTTTTGAGTAAACTCTACCGTACAATTATATACAAAAAGTTGTAAACCCCCGTTTTGAGTGAACTCTACTATAATTATATACAAAAAATTGTAAACCCCCGTTTTGAGTAAACTCTACTATACAATTATATGCAAAAAGTTGTAAACCCCCATTTTGAGTAAACTATAATAAAATTATATACAAATAGTTGTAAACCCCCGTTTTGACTCTCCTATACAATTATATACAAAAAGTTGTAAACCTCCGTTTTGTTTGAACTCGACTAGAATTATATACAAAAAGTTGTAAACCCCCGGTCCGAGTAAACTATAATACAATAATATACAAAAAGTTGTAAACCCCCGTTTTGAGTAAAAACTCTACTATACAATTATATACAAAAAGCTGTAAACCTCCGTTTTGAGTAAACTCTACTATAATTATATACAAAAAGTTGTAAACCCCTGTTTTGAGTAAACTCAAATACAATAATATGCAAAAAGTTGTAAACCTCCGTTTTGAGTAAACTATACTATATAATTATATACAAAAAGTTGTAAACCCCTGTTTTTTGTAAAGTCTACTATACAATTATATACAAAAAGTTGTAAACCTCCGTTTTGAGTGAACTCTACTATAATTATAAACCCACGTTTGTGTAAACTCTAATACAAGAATATACAAAAAGTTGTAAACCTCCGTTTTGAGTAAAACTCTAATACAATAATATACAAAAATTTGTAAACCCCCATTTTGAGTAAACTCTACTATACAATTATTTACAAAAAGTTGTAAACCCCCGTTTTGAGTAAACTCTACTATAATTATATACAAAAATTTGTAAACCTCCATTTTCATTGAACTCTACTATAATTATATAAAAAAAGTTGTAAACCCCCGTTTTGAGCGAACTCTAATACAATAATATACAAAAAGTTGTAAACCCCTGTTTTGAGTAAACTCTAAAACAATAATATAAAAAAAGTTGTAAACCCCTGTTTGAGTAAACTCTACTATACAATTATATACAAAAAGTTGTAAAGCCCCATTTTTAGTAACCTCTAATAAAATAATATACAAAATGTTGTAAACCACCGTTTTGAGTAAACTCAACAATACAATTATATACAAAAAGTTGTAAACCTCTGTTATGAGTGAACTCTACTATAATTATATACAAAAAGTTGTTAACCCACGTTTTGAGTAAACTCTAATACAATAATATACAAAAAATTGTAAACCCCTGTTTTGAGTTAACTCTACTATAATCATATACAAAAAGTTGTAAACCCCCGTTTTGAGTGAACTCTAATACAATAATATACAGTTATAGTAGTGTGAACCCTACTATAATTATAAAGTCTACTATACAATTATATACAAAATGTTGTAAACCTCCGTTTTGAGTGAACCCTAAACCCCTGTTTTTTGTAAAGTCTACTATACAATTATATACAAAAAGTTGTAAACCTTCGTTTTGAGTGAACTCTACTATAATTATATACAAAAAGTTGTAAACCCCTATCTTGAGTAAACTCTAATACAATAATATACAACGTTTTGAGTAAACTCTACCGTACAATTATATACAAAAAGTTGTAAACCTCCGTTTTGAGTGAACTCTACTATAATTATATACAAAAATTTGTTAACCCCCGTTTTGAGTAAACTCTAATACAATAATATACAAAAAGTTGTAAACCCCCATTTTGAGTAAACTCTACTATACAATTATATACAAAAAGTTGTAAACCCCCATTTTGAGTTAACTCTAATAAAATTATATACAAATAGTTGTAAACCCCCATTTTGACTCTGCTATAAAATTATATACAAAAAGTTGTAAACCTTTGTTTTGTGTGAACTCGACTAGAATTATATACAAAAAGTTGTAAACCCCCGTTCCGAGTAAACTCTAATACAATAATATACAAAAAGTTGAAAACCCCCGTTTTGAGTAAAACTCTACTATACAATTATATACAAAAAGCTGTAAACCTCCATTATGAGTAAACTCTACTATAATTATATACAAAAAGTAGTAAACCCCCGTTTTGAGTAAACTCTAATACAATAATATACAAAATGTTGTAAACCTCTGTTTTGAGTAAACTATACTATACAATTATATACAAAAAGTTGTAAACCCCTATTTTTTGTAAAGTCTACGATACAATTATATACAAAAAGTTGTAAACCTCTGTTTTGAGTGAACTCTACTATAATTATAAACCCACGTTTTGAGTAAACTCTAATACAAAAATATACAAAAAGTTGTAAACCTCCGTTTTGAGTAAACTCTAATACAATAATATACAAAAAGTTGTAAACCCCCATTTTGAGTAAACTCTACTATACAATTATTTACAAAAAGCTGTGAACCCCCGTTTTGAGTAAACTCTACTATAATTATATACAAAAAGTTGTAAAACTCCGTTTTGAGTTAACTCTACTGTAATTATATACGAAAAGTTGTATACCCCCGTTTTGAGTGAACTCTAATACAATAATATACAAAAATTTGTAAACCCCCATTTTGAGAAAACTCTACTATAAAATTATTAACAAAAAGTTTTAAACCCCCGTTTTGAGTGAACTCTACTATAATTATATACAAAAAGTTGTTAACCCATGTTTTGAGTAAACTCTAATACAATAATATAAAAAAAGTTGTAAACCTCCGTTTTGTGTGAACACTACTATAATTATATACAAAAATTTGTAAACCCCAGTTTTGAGTAAACTCTAGTATACAATCATATACAAAAAGTTGTAAACCCCTATTTTGAGTGAACTCTAATATAATAATATACAAATAGTTGTAAGCCCCCGTTTTGAGTAAACGCTACTATAATTATATACAAAAAGTTGTAAACCTCCGTTTTGAGTGAACTCGACTAGAATTATATACAAAAAGTTGTAAACCCCCGTTCCGAGTAAACTCTAATACAATAATATACAAAAAGTTGAAAACCCCCGTTTTGAGTAAAACTCTACTATACAATTATATACAAAAAGCTGTAAACCTCCATTATGAGTAAACTCTACTATAATTATATACAAAAAGTAGTAAACCCCCGTTTTGAGTAAGCTATAATACAATAATATACAAAATGTTGTAAACCTCTGTTTTGAGTAAACTATACTATACAATTATATACAAAGAGTTGTAAACCCTTATTTTTTGTAAAGTCTACTATACAATTATATACAAAAAGTTGTAAACCTCTGTTTTGAGTGAACTCTACCATAATTATAAACCCACGTTTTGAGTAAACTCTAAGACAAAAATATACAAAAAGTTGTAAACCTCCGTTTTGAGTAAACTCTAAAACAATAATATACAAAAAGTTGTAAACCCCCATTTTGAGTAAACTCTACTATACAATTATTTACAAAAAGCTGTGAACCTCCGTTTTGAGTAAACTCTACTATAATTATATACAAAAAGTTGTTAAACTCTGTTTTGAGTTAACTCTACTGTAATTATATACGAAAAGTTGTATAACCCCGTTTTGAGTGAACTCTAATACAATAATATACAAAAATTTGTAAACCCCATTTTGAGAAAACTCTACTATAAAATCATTAACAAAAAGTTTTAAACCCCCGTTTTGAGTGAACTCTACTATAATTATTTACAAAAAGTTGTTAACCCACGTTTTGAGTAAACTCTAATACAATAATATACAAAAATTTGCAAACCTCCGTTTTGTGTGAACACTACTATAATTATATACAAAAATTTGTAAACCCCAGTTTTGAGTAAACTCTAGTATACAATCATATACAAAAAGTTGTAAACCCCTATTTTGAGTGAACTCTAATATAATAATATACAAATAGTTGTAAGCCCCCGTTTTGAGTAAACTCTACTATAATTATATACAAAAAGTTGTAAACCTCCGTTTTGAGTGAACTCGACTAGAATTATACACAAAAAGTTGTAAACCCCCGTTCCGAGTAAACTCTAATACAATAATATACAAAAAGTTGAAAACCCCCGTTTTGAGTAAAACTCTGCTATACAATTATATACAAAAAGCTGTAAACCTCCATTATGAGTAAACTCTACTATAATTATATACAAAAAGTAGTAAACCCCCGTTTTGAGTAAGCTCTAATACAATAATATACAAAATGTTGTAAACCTCTGTTTTGAGTAAACTATACTATACAATTATATACAAAAAGTTGTAAACCCCTAATACAATAATATACAGTTATAGTAGTGTGAACCCTACTATAATTATAAAGTCTACTATACAATTACATACAAAATGTTGTAAACCTCCATTTTGAGTGAACCCTAAACCCCTGTTTTTTGTAAAGTCTACTATACAATTATATACAAAAAGTTGTAAACCTTCGTTTTGAGTGAACTCTACTATAATTATATACAAAAAGTTGTAAACCCCTATCTTGAGTAAACTCTAATACAATAATATACAACGTTTTGAGTAAACTCTACCGTACAATTATATACAAAAAGTTGTAAACCCCCGTTTTGAGTGAACTCTACTATAATTATATACAAAAATTTGTTAACCCCCGTTTTGAGTAAACTCTAATACAATAATATACAAAAAGTTGTAAACCCCCATTTCGAGTAAACTCTACTATACAATTATATACAAAAAGTTGTAAACCCCCATTTTGAGTTAACTCTAATAAAATTATATACAAATAGTTGTAAACCCCCATTTTGACTCTGCTATACAATTATATACAAAAAGTTGTAAACCTTTGTTTTGTGTGAACTCGACTAGAATTATATACAAAAAGTTGTAAACCCCCGTTCCGAGTAAACTCTAATACAATAATATACAAAAAGTTGAAAACCCCCGTTTTGAGTAAAACTCTACTATACAATTATATACAAAAAGCTGTAAACCTCCATTATGAGTAAACTCTACTATAATTATATACAAAAAGTAGTAAACCCCCGTTTTGAGTAAACTCTAATACAATAATATACAAAATGTTGTAAACCTCCGTTTTGAGTAAACTATACTATACAATTATATACAAAAAGTTGTAAATCCCTATTTTTTGTAAAGTCTACTATACAATTATATACAAAAAGTTGTAAACCTCTGTTTTGAGTGAACTCTACTATAATTATAAACCCACGTTTTGAGTAAACTCTAATACAAGAATATACAAAAAGTTGTAAACCTCCGTTTTGAGAAAACTCTAATACAATAATATACAAAAAGTTGTAAACCCCCATTTTGAGTAAACTCTACTATACAATTATTTACAAAAAGCTGTGAACCCTCGTTTTGAGTAAACTCTACTATAATTATATACAAAAAGTTGTAAAACTCCGTTTTGAGTTAACTCTACTGTAATTATATACAAAAAGTTGTATACCCCCGTTTTGAGTGAACTCTAATAAAATAATATACAAAAAGTTTTAAACCCCCGTTTTGAGTAAACTCTACTATACAATTATATATAAAAAGTTGTAAACCCCCGTTTTGAGTAACTCTAATACAATAATATACAAAAATTTGTAAACCCCCATTTTGAGAAAACTCTACTATAAAATTATTAACAAAAAGTTTTAAACCCCCGTTTTGAGTGAACTCCACTATAATTATATACAAAAAGTTGTTAACCCATGTTTTGAGTAAACTTCAATACAATAATATACAAAAAGTTGTAAACCTCCGTTTTGTGTGAACACTACTATAATTATATACAAAAATTTGTAAACCCCCGTTTTGAGTAAACTCTAGTATACAACCATATACAAAAAGTTGTAAACCCCTATTTTGAGTGAACTCTAATATAATAATATACAAAAAGTTGTAAGCCCCCGTTTTGAGTAAACTCTACTATAATTATATACAAAAAGTTGTAAACCTCCGTTTTGAGTGAACTCGACTAGAATTATATACAAAAAGTTGTAAACCCCCGTTCCGAATAAACTCTAATACAATAATATACAAAAAGTTGTAAACCCCCGTTTTGAGTAAAACTCTACTATACAATTATATACAAAAAGCTGTAAACCTCCGTTTTGAGTAAACTCTACTATAATTATAAAGTCTACTGTAATTATATACAAAAAGTTGTAAAACTCTGTTTTGAGTTAACTCTACTGTAATTATATACGAAAAGTTGTATACCCCCGTTTTGAGTGAACTCTAATACAATAATATACAAAAATTTGTAAACCCCCATTTTGAGAAAACTCTACTATAAAATCATTAACAAAAAGTTTTAAACCCCCGTTTTGAGTGAACTCTACTATAATTATTTACAAAAAGTTGTTAACCCACGTTTTGAGTAAACTCTAATACAATAATATACAAAAAGTTGTAAACCTCCGTTTTGTGTGAACACTACTATAATTATATACAAAAATTTGTAAACCCCAGTTTTGAGTAAACTCTAGTATACAATCATATACAAAAAGTTGTAAACCCCTATTTTGAGTGAACTCTAATATAATAATATACAAATAGTTGTAAGCCCCCGTTTTGAGTAAACTCTACTATAATTATATACAAAAAGTTGTAAACCTCCGTTTTGAGTGAACTCGACTAGAATTATACACAAAAAGTTGTAAACCCCCGTTCCGAGTAAACTCTAATACAATAATATACAAAAAGTTGAAAACCCCCGTTTTGAGTAAAACTCTGCTATACAAGTATATACAAAAAGCTGTAAACCTCCATTAAGAGTAAACTCTACTATAATTATATACAAAAAGTAGTAAACCCCCGTTTTGAGTAAGCTCTAATACAATAATATACAAAATGTTGTAAACCTCTGTTTTGAGTAAACTATACTATACAATTATATACAAAAAGTTGTAAACCCCTAATACAATAATATACACTTATAGTAGTGTGAACCCTACTATAATTATAAAGTCTACTATACAATTATATACAAAATGTTGTAAACCTCCGTTTTGAGTGAACCCTAAACCCCTGTTTTTTGTAAAGTCTACTATACAATTATATACAAAAAGTTGTAAACCTTCGTTTTGAGTGAACTCTACTATAATTATATACAAAAAGTTGTAAACCCTATCTTGAGTAAACTCTAATACAATAATATACAACGTTTTGAGTAAACTCTACCGTACAATTATATACAAAAAGTTGTAAACCCCCGTTTTGAGTGAACTCTACTATAATTATATACAAAAAATTGTTAACCCCCGTTTTGAGTAAATTCTAATACAATATATACATAAAGTTGTAAACCCCCATTTTGAGTAAACTCTACTATACAATTATATACAAAAAGTTGTAAACCCCCATTTTGAGTTAACTCTAATAAAATTATATACAAATAGTTGTTGACCCCCATTTTGACTCTGCTATACAATTATATACAAAAAGTTGTAAACCTCTGTTTTGTGTGAACTTGACTAGAATTATATACAAAAAGTTGTAAACACCCGTTCCGAGTAAACTCTAATACAATAATATACAAAAAGTTGAAAGCCCCCGTTTTGAGTAAAACTCTACTATACAATTATATACAAAAAGCTGTAAACCTCCATTATGAGTAAACTATACTATAATTATATACAAAAAGTAGTAAACCCCCGTTTTGAGTAAACTCTAATACAATAATATACAAAATGTTGTAAACCTCCGTTTTGAGTAAACTATACTATACAATTACATACAAAAAGTTGTAAACCCCTATTTTTTGTAAAGTCTACTATACAATTATATACAAAAAGTTGTAAACCTCTGTTTTGAGTGAACTCTACTATAATTATAAACCCACGTTTTGAGTAAACTCTAATACAAGAATATACAAAAAGTTGTAAACCTCCGTTTTGAGTAAACTCTAATACAATAATATACAAAAAGTTGTAAACCCCCATTTTGAGTAAACTCTACTATACAATTATTTACAAAAAGCTGTGAACCCCCGTTTTGAGTAAACTCTACTATAATTATATACAAAAAGTTGAAAAACTCCGTTTTGAGTTAACTCTACTGTAATTATATACAAAAAGTTGTATACCCCCGTTTTGAGTAAACTCTAATATAATAAAATACAAAAAGTTTTAAACCCCCATTTTGAGTAAACTCTACTATACAATTATATATAAAAAGTTGTAAACCCCCGTTTCGAGTAACTCTAATACGATAATATACAAAAATTTGTAAACCCCCATTTTGAGAAAACTCTACTATAAAATTATTAACAAAAAGTTTTAAACCCCCGTTTTGAGTGAACTCTACTATAATTATATACAAAAAGTTGTTAACCCACGTTTTGAGTAAACTCTAATACCATAATATACAAAAAGTTGTAAACCTCCGTTTTGTGTGAACACTACTATAATTATATACAAAAATTTGTAAACCCCCGTTTTGAGTAAACTCTAGTATACAATCATATACAAAATGTTGTAAACCCCTATTTTGAGTGAACTCTAATATAATAATATACAAAAAGTTGTAAACATCCGTTTTGAGTGAACTCGACTAGAATTATATACAAAAAGTTGTAAACCCCCGTTCCGAGTAAACTCTAATACAATAATATACAAAAAGTTGTAAACCCCCATTTTGAGTAAAACTCTACTATACAATTATATACAAAAAGCTGTAAACCTCCGTTTTGAGTAAACTCTACTATAATTATATACAAAAATTTGTAAACCCCCGTTTTGAGTAAACTCAAATACAATAATATGCAAAAAGTTGTAAACCTCCGTTTTGAGTAATCTATACTATACAGTTATATACAAAAAGTTGTAAACCCCTGTTTTTTGTAAAGTCTACTATACATTTATATACAAAAAGTTGTAAACCTCCGTTTTGAGTGAACTCTACAATAATTATAAACCCACGTTTTGTGTAAACTCTAATACAAGAATATACAAAAAGTTGTAAACCTCCGTTTTGAGTAAACTCTAATACAATAATATACAAAAATTTGTAAACCCTCATTTTGAGTAAACTCTACTATACAATTATATAGAAAAAGTTGTAAACCCCCGTTTTGAGTAAACTCTACTATAATTATATACAAAAATTTGTAAACCTCCATTTTCATTGAACTCTACTATAATTATATACAAAAAGTTGTAAACCCCCGTTTTGAGTGAACTCTAATACAATAATATACAAAAAGTTGTAAACCCCCGTTTTGAGTAAACTCTAAAACAATAATATACAAAAAGTTGTAAACCCCTGTTTGAGTAAACTCTACTATAAAATTATATACAAAAATTTGTAAAGCCCCATTTTTAGTAACCTCTATAAAATAATATACAAAATGTTGTAAACCACCGTTTTGAGTAAACTCAAAAATACAATTATATACAAAAAGTTGTAAACCTCTGTTATGAGTGAACTCTACTATAATTATATACAAAAAGTTGTTAACCCACGTTTTGAGTAAATTCTAATACAATAATATACAAAAAATTGTAAACCCCTGTTTTGAGTTAACTCTACTATAATTATATACAAAAAGTTGTAAACCCCCATTTTGAGTGAACTCTAATACAATAATATACAGTTATAGTAGTGTGAACCCTACTATAATTATAAAGTCTACTATACAATTATATACAAAATGTTGTAAACCTCCGTTTTGAGTGAACCCTAAACCCCCGTTTTTTGTAAAGTCTACTATACAATTATATACAAAAAGTTGTAAACCTTCGTTTTGAGTTAACTCTGCTATAATTATATACAAAAAGTTGTAAACCCCTATCTTGTGTAAACTCTAATACAATAATATACAACGTTTTGAGTAAACTCTACCGTACAATTATATACAAAAAGTTGTAAACCCCCGTTTTGAGTGAACTCTACTATAATTATATACAAAAATTTGTTAACCCCCATTTTGAGTAAACTCTAATACAATAATATACAAAAAGTTGTAAACCCCCATTTTGAGTAAACTCTACTATACAATTATATACAAAAAGTTGTAAACCCCCATTTTGAGTTAACTCTAATAAAATTATATACAAATAGTTGTAAACCCCCATTTTGACTCTGCTATACAATTATATACAAAAAGTTGTAAACCTCTGTTTTGTGTGAACTCGACTAGAATTATATACAAAAAGTTGTAAACCCCCGTTCCGAGTAAACTCTATTACAATAATATACAAAAAGTTGAAAACCCCCGTTTTGAGTAAAACTCTACTATACAATTATATACAAAAAACTGTAAACCTCCATTATGAGTAAACTCTACTATAATTATATACAAAAAGTAGTAAACCCCCGTTTTGAGTAAACTATAATACAATAATATACAAAATGTTGTAAACCTCCGTTTTGAGTAAACTATACTATACAATTATATACAAAAAGTTGTAAACCCCTGTTTTTTGTAAAGTCTACTATATAATTATATACAAAAAGTTGTAAATCTCTGTTTTGAGTGAACTCTACTATAATTATATACCCACGTTTTGAGTAAACTCTAATACAAGAATATACAAAAAGTTGTAAACCTCCGTTTTGAGTAAACTCAAATACAATAATATACAAAAAGTTGTAAACACCCATTTCGAGTAAACTCTACTATACAATTATTTACAAAAAGCTGTGAACCCCCGTTTTGAGTAAACTCTACTATAATTATATACAAAAAGTTGTAAAACTCCGTTTTGAGTTAACTCTACTGTAATTATATACAAAAAGTTGTATACCCCCGTTTTGAGTGAACTCTAATACAATAATATACAAAAAGTTTTAAACCCCCATTTTGAGTAAACTCTACTATACAATTATATATAAAAAGTTGTAAACCCCCGTTTTGAGTAACTCTAATACAATAATATACAAAAATTTGTAAAACCCCATTTTGAGAAAACTCTACTATAAAATTATTAACAAAAAGTTTTAAACCCCCGTTTTGAGTGAACTCCACTATAATTATATACAAAAAGTTGTTAACCCACGTTTTGAGTAAATTCTAATACAATAATATACAAAAAGTTGTAAACCTCCGTTTTGTGTGAACACTACTATAATTATATACAAAAATTTGTAAACCACCGTTTTGAGTAAACTCTAGTATACAATCATATACAAAAAGTTGTAAACCCCTATTTTGAGTGAACTCTAATATAATAATATACAAAAAGTTGTTAGCCCCGGTTTTGAGTAAACTCTACTATAATTATATACAAAAAGTTGTAAACCTCCGTTTTGAGTGAACTCTACTATAATTATACACAAAAAGTAGTAAACCCCCGTTATGAGTAAACTCTAGTATACAATCATCTACAAAAAGTTGTAAACCCCCATTTTGAGTGAACTCTAATACAATAATATACAAAAAGTTGTAATCCCCCGTATTGAGTAAACTCTACTATAATTATATACAAAATGTTGTAAACCCCCGTTTTGAGTAAACTCTACTACACAATATTATGCAAAAAGTTGTAAACCCCTGTTTTTTGTAAACTCTAAACCAATAATATACAAAAAGTTGTAAACCCCCATTTTGAGTAAACTCTACTATACAATTATATACAAAAAGCTGTAAACCCCCGTTTTGAGTGAACTCTACTATACAACTATATACAAAAAGCTGTAAACCGGCGTTTTGAGTGAACTCTACTATAATTATATACAAAAAGTTGTAAACCACCGTTTTGAGTAAACTCTAATACAATAATATGCAAAAAATTGTAAACCCCCGTATTGAGTAATCCTATACAATTATATACAAAAAGTTGTAAATCTCCGTTTTGAGTAAACTCTACTATACAATTATTTATGAAAAGTTGTGAACCCCCGTTTTGAGAAAACTCTACTATAATTATATACAAAAAGTTGTAACTCTCCGTTTTGAGTTAACTCTACTATAATTATATACAAAAAGTTGTATACCCCCGTTTTGAGTGAACTCTAATACAATAATATACAAAAAGTTTTAAACCACCATTTTGAGTAAACTCTACTATACAATTATATACAAAAAGTTGTAAACCCCGTTTTATTGTAAAAAATGTTGTAAACCCGCGTATTGAGTAAACTCTATTATACAATTATATATAAAAAGTTGTAAACCCCCGTTTCTAGTAAACTCTAATACAATAATATACAAAAATTTGTAAACCCCCATTTTTATTAACTCTACTATAAAATTATTAACAAAAAGTTTTAAACCCCCGTTTTGAGTAAACTTGACTATAATTATATACAAAAGTTGTGAACCTCCGTTTTGAGTGAACTCTACTATAATTATATACAAAAAGTTGTTAACCCACGTTTTGAGTAAACTCTAATACAATAATATACAAAAAGTTGTAAACCTCCGTTTTGAGTGAACTCTACTATAATTATATACAAAAAGTTGTAAACCCCTGTTTTGAGTAAACTCTAGTATACAATCATGTACAAAAAGTTGTAAACCCCCGTTTTGAGTGAACTCTAATACAATAATATACAAAAAGTTGTAATCCCCCGTTTTGAGTAAACTCTACTATAATTATATACAAAACGTTGTAAACCCCCGTAAACCCCTGTTTTGAGTAAACTCTAATACAATAATATACAAAAAGTTGTATACCCCCGTTTTGAGTAAACTCTACTATACAATTATATACAAAAAGTTGTAAACCCCCGTTTTGAGTAAACTCTAAAATAATAATATACAAAAAGTTGTAAACCCCCGTTTTGAGTAAACTCTACTATACAATTATATACAAAAAATGTAAACCCCCATTTTGTGTAACTCTAATAAAATAAAATACAAAACGTTTTAAACCCCCATTTTGAGTAAACTCTACAATACAATTATATACAAAAAGTTGTAAACCCCTGTTTTTTGTAAAGCTACAATACAATTATATACAAAATGTTGTAAACCTCCTTTTTGAGTGAACTCTACTATAGTTATATACAAAAAGTTGTAAACCCCCATTTTGAGTAAACTCTAATACAATAATATACAACGTTTTGAGTAAACTCTATTGTACAATTATATACAAAAAGTTGTAAAACCCTATTTTGAGTGAACTCTACTATAATTATATACAAAAAGGTTTTAACCCCCATTTTGAATAAACTCTAATACAATAATATACAAAAAGTTGTAAACTCTACTATACAATTATATACAAAAAGTTGTAAACCCCCGTTTTATTGTACAAAAAGTTGTAAACCCCCGTTTTGAGTAAACACTACTATACAATTATATACAAAAAGTTGTAAACCTCTATTTTGAGTAAACTCTAAATTGGATTAAAAAAATGGTAATAATTTTAATAACAGCCGAAGGAATTAAATAAAAAAAAGGTTTTATTTATCAAATAAATTGGATTTATTTAATTAAAAAGCCTTTCTCCTCTCGGGTGTTCGTGGTTCGTGATCCGGCGGTTCGGTTTCAAGATTCGAAGATCGATGACATGAAGACAACAAATTGTTATTTACTTTTTTTTTCCTAGGATAGATTAGATACGGGGGTACCAACAATCCATCTCGGTGTTCAAATTTACCGCAATTTATTTTTTATGTGTTTGATCATAAAATAGATATAAAATCGGAATTGCAATGACATGCATCATATCATAAATCCACTCCATGCATACAAGTAGAATTTTAATTTTGGTAATTAAAATAGGCTTGTATACAAACTCACGTAATTAGTTGAAATTTAATTAAAACGTGGTAATTAATTAATTTTGTAACTAATTAAAGATCCGAGGACAGGTTATGAAATCGTTAAGCCTTTTCGGTGTGTGTTCTCGGTGAACCGCCTTAAAAGCCCAAACGAGATCATGTTTTCAATTCGTAGTGTCTACGAGATTGAATGATGGTAAAAGAACAATAAAGAGATCCAATATAGTAAGTCACACTCATCAAGGATATTCTTGATAATATCTAGGCTAAAAAAGGAAGGTAGTCAATGAATAAAGGGATGTTCGATTCTCGTAGGATGTTCGATTCTCACAAGTTATTCATTGATGAGAATGTCTCGATTTAACCGTCATCTCTTTGACCTACCCTACGGCGGCACTGAGATGCGAGGTTAAAACCTTGGAATGGTAGAGTAGACTTAATTATAGTCTACAATTCCTAAAATAAACTTATATAGTAGTGTTAAACTTGATTTAATATATGTCATTTTATTTACAGCATTATATCTCTTAATAAATTGCTTAAAAATTAATAATTGACTAGTATTGACTTCGTTAAAAAGTGGAAAGTAACTAGGACGTTGAACTAGTTAATCGATAATGCAATTATTTTTCGAAAGAGATATTTTCTCTTAAGCCTTTTAAAAACCAAAGTGACATATAGGTATGTCACTAGTGTCATTCGTGTCAAACGGAAGACAAACTTAGTTTGATCAAAGGTGATTTCGGAAAATCATGAAGTGTTACTAGTTGGACCATATTTGGAATCGATGAACTAGTGGGAGCTTTATGATTTGTTGTTTTTCTAGAACATTAGAAAAGTGTAACTGACTACTCACGTAACCGTTCCAATTGAAAAACCGGAAAGTCATGAAATGTTGCTAGTTTGACGATATTTGGAATCGATGAACTAGTGGGAGTTCTATGATTTGCTATTTTTCTGGAAACATTGGAACTATGTACGAAAGATTTTCTAATCGAAAAAATCATAAAATCATAAAAATAAAGCATTGCTCGTTAGACGGTATTTGGAACCGATAAACTAGTGGGAGCTTTAAATGTTATGATTTGTTGTTTTTTCTGGTATATTAAAAAAATCCGAGAAGTCCCGACCAGTAACACTCGAAATAGACATCCCACGGTTCAAGAGTAGTGTCTACTCAAACGAACTGCTGGTTCAAGACTGTTTCCATTCACGGAAAGTCAAGAATTGGTGAATATGTCTAAAAGTGTTAGTCATCTAAACTGAGAAAACTTTAAGGCTGAACCAAAAATTAATTAACTTAAAGTCATAGGATAAGGACAGTGATTTTGGATCACCAACCTATGAATCCTTGGCGATTTTCTCGAGCTAAGTTCTTTGGAAGAACAAGGCAGCAGTGCATTTAACGATTAAAAGAGTAAACAACGGGCATTTAATTTTAGCTAGAATAGTGGGAGTGATATAAGGAAATGAATCTTGGATTCAATACTTGGATATCGCGGAAAAAAATTATTTTCTGTTTAAGATTCGTTGGAACGAAAGGATTTACCTTCTATTCAATAATTTGTTTGTCGAATAGAAAGTGAATATACCATTTGTAGTACGAATCCAAGACTCGGACTTTTGTTTGATAAAGTCAAAACCACTTAGAACTGCTGAAATATGTATATAAAACACATCTTAAGAACTATTAAAAGCAATTGGTTTCCATATTTAGATAAACGCTTCTTCATATTCCATAGTTAGTGCATAGTCCCTAAAAGACAAGACCTGAAGACTGGCTCAGGGTGATTCCTTTCTCCCAATCTGGTTATATTGTCTCAAAGGTTCAATGACTAAGTTTCCTTTCAATTGAGAAAGGATGATGGTTATAAAGAAGTAACATAGCTTTTTCATGACGACCTTCGGGGTCTGATGAAAGATACAAGCTAGTAGGAGCTTCCGAGTAGTGACTTCTTGTCTGATAACTATTCAAACACTCTGGAAAGTTTATCCAAAATATTTTGAAGTTTTCTCTGTTTTCAACAGAGATAGAGTATTCTATACTCGGAATTGGCCATGCATAGTCCTCGAGACTGATGCTCAGCCTGCCTTATTGTGACATGTTCTCACCAAGTGAGAAACCGTTAAATTGCCTTACATAGTTTTAGATGTGCTACAATACACTGCTTAACTCAATAACGATATTGGAAGAAAAATAACGGTTTACATTGAAATATAAGACCGAGATGTCTACCTAGAATATGCTTTGGAATTTACGGATAAGGTGTGGATTCGGTTCACCCCACTTCCATAAATATAAGCATTTAGCACACGGTGCTTGAAGGTAAGACTGGGAATTTCGTGCATACGTTTGGTCAATGACCATTCGTGATATATCTTTTAACCTATTGGGTATAAAGGTTAGATATAGGATTCTTGAAATCGGGAAGGGACAGTTATACTGTTGCATCCTTTCTGATAGAGTCCATAAACAGCAAAACCTTGAACCTTGAAGTACGTTTACTCAAGGTAGTTACTAACTGATTAAAATCAGACCACATTCAACATCGGTTGTTGGTGATAACACTAAATACTACTAAACTAGATCAGAATTTCGATCCACCCAGTAAGTATTAGGAGTATGGTTTATCCATTACCCATTACGGGTTCTGCGGACTTTGTAGTCTGAGGATCGTTTAATGACCCATGGCTCTTTTGTGAGCTGTATAGGATTCTGATAATAGAGGTTGGTTTAATAGCCATAACCCTGTGAATGGAGTTCGGTACTCCAGTTCTGTTCATACTCTTGTAGAACCACCTGAGCGTCTCAGGCCTAGTGGGAGTAATTGGATCTACACGGAAAAGAGTAGAATGAATAGGAAAGTTTATCTTTCAGAGCAAATCTTGAGTGGTCTAGGGGTAATTCCCTAAGAAGTAGAGAGTTAATCAGACCTTGGACTCTCTTACCACTTAGTATTGCATGATTTCGTTCAAAAGTAGAAAATAGGGGTGATTCCTGAGACTTTCTTGCCAAACAAACGGAGTCTGGATTCATTCGGAACAAAAGGGTATTGCCTTATGAACTTATGACAGGATGACTGTCAAGGCTTATGTCCTTTGTGGATAAAAAGCAAACCCTAGGGTCATTGGAAGTCATATATTTCTACAATGTATGGATTTGACCAGAATATTGATAAGTCTTTTGTAGACTGGATATCAATTTTAGTACAGTAGTGAATATAAACAATTAAACATATATTAGTGTTTGTGAAGGATAACACTGCACCAGTTGGATTCAACATGGGTGTGTTATCTGAAGTCAGAATCTGACAATGCCACAATTCTCTGCAACAGAGATTTGGACAACATCCTAAAGAGTTTGACTCGGTCGAATTCATTAGAATCAGTCACTGGTTTCCCATCCATCTTATTGGTTAAGATGATGCATCTGTGTATGCAACATTCAACGAGGAAGTTCTACCCTATGCCTCAGGAATGACTCTCTAAATCTTTGGATCGTCTCGAGCCGACAACCTGACTAATCATTAAGACCCATGATATTTAGATGTATGTACTCCCCAAGTCACTGACCTATCCTACGACGGCACATTCGGAGTGTATTTTGTCATCTGTAATGGTTATGATATGCTTAATGGGTACTAGAATACGGGATGGGTCTTCATTGCTTTAGAGCAAGTGAGAGATGTAGTTTGTTGTAGTTTAAATAATAGGGTGTGCTCTAAAACAATTAATCACATGCTTTCGTGCAAGTGGGAGATTGTTAGGTGTAATACCCGAAAGACAATTTTGTAATTGTTTTATTTAATAAATGAAATGATAATATTATTCATATTTATTATTCTCATATTCACCGATGTGACAATAGTATTTACACTACAGAAAACCCTAAAGTATATTGTTTATGTAATCACTTAACTCAGTGTATGGGATATACACGGGAGGATTGAGTTAGTGAAGATGTACTTAAAATAAAATTAGCCCGTAGTGATGTTAATCGAGAGTATCGGGTCTCTCCTTTAACGTGCTATTAATGTGCCCAGAACACAATAGGTGTGATTGTCTCATCCGGACATTCGGTTAAGAGAACCTAGTAGGGCATTTATATACGATAGATATATCATATAGGGCTGGACCGATTTGATTAGAGTTCACGATATAATTCCGTAATCGAGAAGTCTTATCGAATCAATGGATGATCATATTTATGGATATATCTTAATCCCGAGGTGATCACAGTCAACTGCTTGAATCAGTATGAGGTTTGACTTGACGGTTAAGGATTACATTGAGTCTGTGATCTGAATTACCCCATCTTGTCATTGTACTGGATTGAGTGAGTAGTCTGTGTTATCACAGATACATAATCCATTCCTTCCATTTATGGAAGTAGATAGACAGTTCCCTTATTTGTTAATCCTAGAAACTGATCGATCCATGGAGTTCATATTACACTGATTAGCTACCAGTGAGTTGTATGAATAAATATATCACTAGGGGGTTAATGGTAAATAAGGATAAAAGGTTCTAAAAAGGGTTAACGGTAACTTCCCGATTTAGAATGAACAGTCTATGGAGGATTAATCCATATGTAATGATTATATCAATGGATGCTTATTATCATTCTCGTAAGGAGATAAATATAATCTTATAATCGGAGGAGTGCAGTCACGGGATTATGGTGGCATATTCCTGTGATTGATTTATAGAATATATTTATTCTGTTCGTAAGATAATTATTTATTTGATTTATCGAGCCGCTGATTATTAGTCCATGGTCCCCGACGTGCCTCCTATATAGCATAGCTATTCTCGGACGTCGAATCCTAATAATATTAATTTAGTTCTTATTAGAATTTAATTAAAACGATATGTGAATTAATTGTTTAGTGAACTATTAAATTAGTTGGGCTAAATAATTAAATATGTGGAAAAGACATTTTTCATAATCTTGGCCAATTTGTGTGTTGTGGCCGAAAATTATATATTGACTAGGTCAATGACAATTTTCGGCCTAGTGCATTGTTTTAGGTAACAAGAAATTGTTTTAAGACATGTGCACAAAATATTTATTGGATAAATATTTATGGTAAGAAATAAAGATAAATATTATTCTAGATTTGATCTAGAATATTATGGGATTATTTTTATTTATTGTATTTATTTATTTGCAAAATAAAATCCTTGGAATACAAGGATTACTCTCCTATATAAAGAGAGTTCTCCCAAGTCTAAATACACACACATAAATTTTGACTCCCTCTATAATTTAGAGAGAGGTAAATTTCGGCCAAGGGGAGAGAAAGGGAAAATCTTGGAGATTTTTCCAGGTAGCATATCGGGAGGATTCGAGACGAGGATTTCCTTCCACCGGGAGTTGCTTGGATCACACGTACGGAAGATCATGGTGCTCTTCACATCTTCATTTGTTATTTTTATTGCGGCTCTTCTACTTGGATTTTGAGATCCAAGAGGTATGTTCTACAACCCCCTTGTAGATGTAGATCTAGTTATTTTATTACGTGTAATATACAGATCTAAATCCTTAAATCGCTTCCGTTGCGGATGATATGACTAACATTATAGACAAAAAGTTGTTAACCCACATTTTGAGTAAACTCTAATACAATAACATACAAAAAATTGTAAACCCCCGTCTTGAGTTAACTCTACTATAATTATATACAAAAAGTTGTAAAGCCCCGTTTTGAGCGAACTCTAATACAATAATATACAAAAAGTTGTAAACCCCCGTTTTGAGTAAACTCTACTATATAATTATATACAAAAAGTGCTAAACCACGTTTTATGGTAAAAAAAAGTTATAAACCCGCATATTGAGTAAACTCTACAATACAATTATATACAAAAAGTTGTAAACCCCGGTTTTGAGTAAACTCTAATACAATAATATACAAAAAGTTGTAAACCCCCGTTTTGAGTAAACTCTACTATACAATTATTAACAAAAAATTGTAAACCCCGTTTTGAATAAACTTTACTATTATTATATACAAAAAATTGTGAACCTCCGTTTTGAGTGAACTCTACTATAATTATATACAAATATCTATTAACCCACGTTTTGAGTAAACTCTAATACAATAATATACAAAAAGTTGTAAACCCCCCATTTCGAGTAAACTCTACTATACAATTATTTACAAAAGTTGTAAACCCCCGTTTTGAGTAAACTTTACTATAATTATATACAAAAAGGTCTAAACCACCGTTTTGAGTGAACTTTACTATAATTATATACAAAAAGTTGTAAACCCCCGTTTTGAGTAAACTCTAGTATACAATTATATACAAAAAGTTGTAAACCCCCGATTGTTAGGAAATCTACGCGGGAACGCAGCGGAATTTAAAATTTTGATTTCCTTTTACCCAAGATCGACTTCGTTTAAGCAATAAACAATTAAGTAGTAGACGGTGGTTACCTTGGTTGATCTATAAGATCGACGCTTTGACCGTCTAAGGAGAGTAGTTCTGCATAGAGCCGCCCAAGTGTTCGGCCTCTACCGCTTGTCCACACGAACAGCCCGCCGGAATCCCATCATGGATTGCTATTGGAAAACTCCGGTTGCTAGACCGGCCCTTTTCCCCTCTCTCCAACTCTCTATAGGATGCTCTCCAATTTTACACAAGAACTATTAGCTCTTGGAATTATGATGTACAAAAGAGCTTGACACCCACCTCCTATTTATAGTAGAAGTGGCGCCCCAATAGAGTGTGGAAGAGAAGAAAACCTTTTCCCAATAAAATAAGGAAAATATAATTGATTGATTTATCTCATTTATTATAATATCTCATATTAAATAAATCTAGGATTTTGTCAATATCTTATATTGAATATTCCCAAGATATTGTCAATATCTAATATTGACTATCTTTATTTTATTACCATAAATCAATTTACATATGTGTATATATCACATATATATAACACATATAAATCTATTAATATATATATATATATCTTGAAAACAAATGTGCACAAGCACATTCCAAGTGCAAGTCACGCATGTGACTATATATATTTAATAATTAATATCTTATATTAATATATGATAACACAATTAATTAAATTGCACAATCCAAGTGTATCTTATACACACACAAATTGCGCCCCATATACCAATAAATTGGCATCCGGAATATTCTTTAATTAATATAATATTATTAATATCTTGTATTTAATTTATTCATAATAAATAAATACCACAATATTAATTTACCACTATAACCTTTATAGTCTCGAGATAAACTTTCCTTATTTGGTTATCATCTATAACCACATTTTAATCCGCTAGATGTTCTTATGTGTGTGACCCGATAGGCTTCCGAATATGTTGGCCGTAGACACAAAGTGCAAATTACGAAAATGCCCTTCATGCCTAACGATCACGGGATAGCGTCTAGCAACACACCGTGACCCCAATCATCGGAAGAGTCAAATGCAATGACTACTACCTTTCATGTGAAACAGTTACCGTGTAACTTACAATCCTATCGCTGTAATAATATCCATACGATCGTATGTCGAGTGTCAAACATTAACAACCGTATCTTATAATCTGGATATCATGCTCTCTCAAGTAACTCATTTACTCCCACTTTGCAAAGATTCACGAGAGTAAGACATTCCTTATAAGAAGGCCATTTCGGATATTCATCCCAATCATAGGATACGCGATTCCCGGACGACCAATCATGTATACTCCGCATGCTTCAGTATTACACCCAATCACTACCGCATGATCTCTCCGTGGCTAGGGGAAACCTCAATAGTGTCAAAGCATGACAATCCACACCGTGATGCCATGAAGACTCCGGTCTTAAGGATAATTACACAACCGCCACATAGTGTGACACTTAATGTAAGTGGGTCAGTCTAACGACGCATTCTCTAATACACGCCCACGCAGTACAAGTGTCTCTACACTTCGATAGACGAGATCTATCCCCGCCACTAAAGACGAAAGACATCTAATACGTGCTAGTCTGTTTATACTATCAATGCCCCGTTTAATAGTACATCAGCCTAGAGACATTTAAGTATCAAACTTATTAAAGTGATTAGAGATCTCATCAACCATAATCGCCTATCATGGTTTCTCTATCACAGTTTAATACTAAGGACGTTATCATATAACAATTCATAATTGGTTCTTTAAAAGAACATATATATGACAACAGAAAAGCCATTTAATATATGTATAAACATAAAGAAATAGTATAAATGATCCGACCCGGTCGGATCCGGTCCAACCCGATTGGGTTTAGGACACTATTCCAACAATCTCCCACTTGGCCTAAAACCAATCACTCGCACACACAAGACCAAGTTGAAACACAAGAATCTCATGCAATACTCGTAACTAGCCTTAGCCATAAACGGATCGCTATCCGTGGGGACTCCGACTATCTTCATATCACGTTCCAAATAACCAAGTCAAAAGGAACCGCCTCAACACACACACGAATCTCTGACGAGACCCTGGTCCTTGCTTCAAGCAATGAATCCACTTACTATATCAGCTATATAGAAAAGGTGGAAGAACTGTACAAGGTTCAGGAATGAACCTTCTAGATCCATGTACTGCTCCCCCTGTGCCTCCAAGGCAATACTGTGTTTTGGCTTAGTTGTAGAATTTACAGTGACCCATCGCTAAGAACATTTCCAGCTCACTGTATCACTTAATCAAAGTGACTGCAAACCTAGACTATAGATCCCACTCGCCTTCATAAGACTCAGGATATACGTCTGTATATCTACATTTATCTAAATCCATGTTTCGATAAACTATGAACTCTTCCTTAACTTGTTTAAGGATATTCTCGACATTCACCAGATTTACTTTCATACTTGCTCATGACCATTCATGAACAATGAACATCCGGCATTCCTTTTATGATGGTTCCTATCGCAGAGCGAAGGAAACCTTCCATAAGCATCATCTTTCACCTTATCTTTAGGACCAACGTCCTAACATAGATAGATCTTGAGAACACCGGCTAGCAGTATCTCCTGTCGCGATCTATGCTAAACTCTTTTAGCATCACATCTATATAGGTAAACAATAATCTAATAGCAGTTAAATCTATCACTATAGATTCTTATTTCTAAAAATAAGAACTGCTAATCCAAGTGCTTTCGTAAAGACCTTGAATTACCAAACATTAATTAGCTGTGACATGGGGTATTAATTCTCAAGAGAGATATCCAATACCTTACTCAAAAATCGTAACACACTCCCACTACCCATCTTGCACATTGGGCATATCCTTTTTTTTTTGACTAAATCAAACTCCTTTGATTATCAAACAAAGAAATTTTCTAGAGAAACTTGTTTGAGTCCACAAATGGATCTCATGGGCTTACATATCATGTTATCGTCTATGAACATCGAGCTGTTTGCCCAACGTCTTCAACACTATCATATAGTCATGATACAAAGTTATAACAAGTATCATCTGAATAGAACTGGGCTCACCGGCAAAGATAAAAGTAATTACAAGGTTTACACCTCATACCCTTCAGCCGTCACTATAGCCTTATGGTAATCATATTACTATCCATGTCAGCCTTTCAGGGACATTCCCTTTAGGTAAGACAGACTAGGTTCACAACCTGGTTGTCACTAATGGAATCTAATTCAGATTTTATGGCTCCTGGCCATATCTCTCAAACTTGCCTTTCAAACATTCTTTCATAAGTCGTGAGATGTTCATTCTTCAAGATGAACATACCGGCAGCCTTTTCAGGCTTGAGGTTATCCACAGACTTGCAAAACTTTTGTGTGCACTGAGCAGTGATGTACACCTCATCGCTATGTGGCGTCCGCTCATGTTCCATTGGTTGAATATATCTTTGTGGTTCTCAAACTCTTTTGAGATCTGATTCACTCCCACTGTTTCTTTTGGAAGAAACACTTCCTTTAGAAGACAACATGTTTGGAGACAAACATTTTGCTCCATGGACAAGTAAATAATATCAAGCGTACTTGCTAAGATATTCCACAAAGTTGCATATGTCGTACTAGGCTCCAAGCCTTTCTGACTTTGCTTATGATAACTTCAAATCTTCGGTTAAGATAGATTCGACATTATCCTCTTCCATATCTAATATGGAATTTATTCAACCTTTATTCTTTGGAACTAGGTTAAGTATAAGGGCACTATCCCGAAACGGGTAAGGGATACATCGCATGGCTTGTGTCGCACCTTTATCATATAAAGTGTTATTTCCATTTTGGGAACACAATCCAATTGCGTATCCCAAATATGGTATCCTTGAAGGGAGAATCTTATTCCTTTTCAGACAACTTCTGAAACACCCTTCAGGTATTAATTACTTCAATCCAATTGAAGATTAATTCCTAAGTAGCTCGTCAATCTCATATTCGTACTGGCTCGAACTTTTCGGGCTTTCCGAATTATGCACTTCACTGAGTACACTTGACTATTTCTAAAAATAGTCGTAGAGGTTAACAAACAATTATTTGTGGCATTAATTGTCACAAGCCAACAAACATCGGTATGTTTAGGCTTTAGACAATTTTCTAGATTTTATAACCTTTTCATAAAAGGGTATTTTAGTCATCTTTAGATAAGATACGCATAACCCACATGATTCATAATCATATGGTTTAACATCATCAGAATGACGTTTAATTACACGCTTCTCTTCCAGAGAATCGACATCTAGAACAACTACAAATATCAAGGATGATAACCATACAAATATTTAGTTGAGATCTCATCACATATATCAACTATATAGTGACATCAATCTAGTATGTTAGATTCAGTGACCTTCCAACTTTATCGGAATAACATTTATTCTTTACAATTGAATGTGTCTACTAAATCCTAACAAATAACTGAACTTGTGTCCTTCATAAGAACCGGAACATAATAACATTTATTTAGTTCCCTTATCAGTTTACTAGATCCAGAATAAAGTGTCACAACGCTTGCTTCACCTTCCATATCTGTATTTAATCTTTCTAATTTAATCATACTGCAAGATATCATATATCTAAGAGTTGACTTGAACTTAGATAGATTTATCTCAACTTACTTGCCTAGAATAGAAACTTCAATAAGTTCTCTATTTAAGCACATGCCCTAACTTTTCCCTTTTTAATCCTTTAAGCACTTGAGAAATGTTTCTTATTGTAGTCTTCATAAGACTTAAGAAAGATCACAAGAGCTATGTTTTCAATTTCCTTTCATAAAGAAAATCTAAAGTTTATTAAATAGTTTATTTAACCTTTTGAATCGTATTCAAAACATTGACTATTTAATTAATCTTTAAGCAATGATAGAATTAAGTCGATACTTAAATCTTACAATTTTGAAAACAACCTTTCCAAAATTAGATGTGGTCATTCTTATTCAACGTTTGAATTAATCGTCATCGTATGACTGAATGATAATCTTGGATCGTATCCAATATCATGAGTTTCCGCTTTCATTAATAATTAAAGTCTTGGAGCACTGCATCAATTATGTAATCTCCTTGTCTCTAACTACTATAACGGGATTGCTCATGTCATTGCTTATTTTAAAAGGATTAAAATTACTTAACCATGTTTGAGAACGTTTCTCAAAATTAACAGTCATAATTTGGTTTTACTAATCGAGAATAAAACATAAATATAAAGTTTGCTAAAACTACAACATAAAAATGAAAATAAAAGAGTGTTGTTGTCTATACACGCAAAATCAAAAATGGTCTTTTGATTTATGATTTTGCTCCCACTAGTCAACTACTCCCAATTGACTTTCAAGAATCTTTCAAAAATTCTTTAGTGGCCAAGATCCCATCTAGTTACCCCGATTCCCGACGAGGGCCGATCAACCGGAATAATTCGAAAGGTATGTAACTCTTACCAATCACATCTCTATGTGACTCTTGGTGGTTGACTAGTCAACTCTTTGACAATTCACATCTTTATGTGGTAGTCAACCCCTTGCCTCTAGAATAAAACGGTCCTGACGAGGGCCAATCACCGCAATACTCTAGTCAAGTCATAACCCAATATTCACGAGATCTCATACGATCATATCTCAATAACGACGATATACCCGTGGTAGGTCAACTCCCGACGAGGGCCGATCAGTTGGATCCGAACAAAGGCTCTTCACCGTCGCTATAATATTGGGAGACAATTTTCGACTTGATTTTTGTTGTGGAAGTATTTACGTAAATTAATTCACTTAATTAATTTTAATTACGGTCTCATCAAATATATCTATCTCTATAGACATACATCCTACACATTTATCTAGATCGTGCCTAGTCATGCATCTATCGTATCATATAAAATAAATACAAGCACAAAATAAATAAATGCGTAAAGTAACCGGTATGATCATGGACTTTTCCTAGGTGCGGTTTCGAATACAAACCGACGAAACCGCGGGTCACAATCTAAGGGTAGCCGCAACCGCCAATAGGATCTTTAATGCTCCATTCTCCAATGGGATCTTTATTTTCGTCTTTCTTTGGTCTTCATCTTCTGCTCCATTCTTGTTACATTTAATTCTATCTAATAAAATAAATACACCCGCCGCACACGGGGGGAGCTAACGGAATGGGATAAATGCAGAAAATAAACTAGGTCACGTTCTTCATAACGGCCTAGGACAATTTTTAAAACCAACAGAAAATTTAAATCATTCACATCTATCCTATCGGTCGAGTCCATGATCAATCGGGGTCCATATAATCATATTATATCTACTATATCTAATCCATACAATAAAATCTTATGAAAAAGATAAAATTAAAATTAACTACTTGCGTCTTAATTAATCAATTAACATTTAATCTATTAAATAATTTTATCCAATCAATTAACTAATTAACATTTAATTAATTAAATGATTTTAATCGAAATAAAATTAACGATTAATTTTAAACCGATTTTAATTTTAATTTTAATTAATTAGAACTATTCCAAAATAAATCAAAATTAAAATTATTTCTCTTTTGTTTCTTTCCTTTTGATTCGTAATCAAAAGGGATGTCTTTGGTTTCCTAAACCAAATTTGGCTTAGGCCTGGCCCATTTTCCAAAATCAAAATTTTGGAAGTGGCCTAGGCCTATGCCTTTTACAAATCAAATATTTGAAAAGGGCCTAGGCCTATTCCAAATCAAATATTTGGAAAGGCCAAATAATTTTGGTTTAGGCCTGGCCATTTTCCAAAATCAAAATTTTGGAAGTGGCCTAGGCCTAGGCCTTTTCCCAAATCAAATATTTGGAAAGGGCCTAGGCCTATTCCAAACAAAGTTTGGAAAGGCCATTATTATTTTAATGCCATGTGGCATCCCGATGGCCAAACTATTTGAACCATTGGTTAGCCACATGACACAACTAAACAAAGGAGATTTTAATCACAACTATGAACCATATTGAATCACAAAATACACAAAACAAAAATTTGGAGATCCGCCAGCATTGACCGGTCAACCGACTGCCGGCAGCAGGCTGCCCTGCTGCCGCCGCCAATCGGCCGAGCACCACCCGATCCCCTTTTTCTTCTTCTTCTTTTCATGTATCACTTTTGTGAATCAAAAATCTTTCATCTTTTAATTACGTGATTTAAACGATAAAATTAACTACGCAAATTAACATGCTTATTGCTTAAGCTCGAAGCTCTCTCTGATACCACTGTTAGGAAATCTACGCGGGAACGCAGCGGAATTTAAAATTTTGATTTCCTTTTACCCAAGATCGACTTCGTTTAAGCAATAAACAATTAAGTAGTAGACGGTGGTTACCTTGGTTGATCTATAAGATCGACGCTTTGACCGTCTAAGGAGAGTAGTTCTGCATAGAGCCGCCCAAGTGTTCGGCCTCTACCGCTAGTCCACACGAACAGCCCACCGGAATCCCATCATGGATTGCTATTGGAAAACTCCGGTTGCTAGACCGGCCCTTTTCCCCTCTCTCCAACTCTCTATAGGATGCTCTCCAATTTTACACAAGAACTATTAGCTCTTGGAATTATGATGTACAAAAGAGCTTGACACCCACCTCCTATTTATAGTAGAAGTGGCGCCCCAATAGAGTGTGGAAGAGAAGAAAACCTTTTCCCAATAAAATAAGGAAAATATAATTGATTGATTTATCTCATTTATTATAATATCTCATATTAAATAAATCTAGGATTTTGTCAATATCTTATATTGAATATTCCCAAGATATTGTCAATATCTAATATTGACTATCTTTATTTTATTACCATAAATCAATTTACATATGTGTATATATCACATACATATAACACATATAAATCTATTAATATATATATCTTGAAAACAAATGTGCACAAGCACATTCCAAGTGCAAGTCACGCATGTGACTATATATATTTAATAATTAATATCTTATATTAATATATGATAACACAATTAATTAAATTGCACAATCCAAGTGTATCTTATACACACCAAAATTGCGCCACCTATACCAATAAATTGGCATCCGGAATATTCTTTAATTAATACAATATTATTAATATCTTGTATTTAATTTATTCATAATAAATAAATACCACAATATTAATTTACCACTATAACCTTTATAGTCTCGAGATAAACTTTCCTTATTTGGTTATCATCTATAACCACATTTTAATCCGGCTAGATGTTCTTATGTGTGTGACCCGATAGGCTTCCGAATATGTTGGCCGTAGACACAAAGTGCAAATTACGAAAATGCCCTTCATGCCTAACGATCACGGGATAGCGCCTAGCAACACACCGTGACCCCCAATCATCGGAAGAGTCAAATGCAATGACTACTACCTTTCATGTGAAACAGTTACCGTGTAACTTACAATCCTATCACTGTAATAATATCCATACGGTCGTTAGTCGAGTGTCAAACATTAACAACCGTATCTTATAATCTGGATATCATGCTCTCTCGAAGTAACTCGTTTACTCCCACTTTGCAAAGATTCACGAGAGCTAGACATTCCTTATAAGAAGGCCATTTCGGATATTCGATCCCAATCATAGGATACGCGATTCCTGGACGACCAATCATGTATACTCCGCATGCTTCAGTATCATACCCAATCACTACCGCATGATCGCCCCGTGGCTAGGGGAAACCTCAATAGTGTCAAAGCATGACAATCCACACCGTGATGCCATGAAGACTCCGGTCTTAAGGATAATTACACAACCGTCACATAGTGTGACACTTATCCGTGTAAGTGGGTCAGTCTAACGTACGCATTCTCTAATACACGTCCACGTACAGTCCAAGTGTCTCTACACTTCGATAGACGAGATCTATCCCTGCCCTAAAGACAGAAGACATCTAATACGTGCTAGTCTGTTTATACTATCAATGCCCTGTTTAATAGTACATCAGCCTAGAGACATTTAAGTATCAAACTTATTAAAGTGATTAGAGATCTCATCAACCATAATCGCCTATCATGGTTTCTCTATCACAGTTTAATACTAAGGATGTTATCATATAACAATTCATAATTGGTTCTTTAAAAGAACATATATATGACAACAGAAAAGCCATTTAATATATGTACAAACATAAAGAAATAGTATAAATGATCCGACCCGGTCGGATCCGGTCCAACCCGATTGGGTTTAGGACACTATTCCAACACCGATTTGAGTGAACACTAATACAATAATATACAAAAAGTTGTAAACCCCGTTTTCAGTAAACTCTACAATAATTACATACAAAAAGTTGTAAACCCCCGTTTTGAGTGAACTCTAATACAATAATATACAAAAACTTGTAAACCCCCGTTTTGATTAAACTCTTCTATACAATTATATACAAAAAGTTGTAAACCCCCGTTTTGAGTAAACACTAAATCAATAATATACAAAAAGTTGTAAACCCCCGTTTTGAGTAAACTCTACTATACACTTATATACAAAAAGCTGTACACCCCCGTTTTGAGTGAACTCTACTATAGAACTATATATAAAAAGCTGTAAACCTGCGTTTTGAGTGAACTCTACTATAATTATATACAAAAGGTTGTAAACCCCCGTTTTGAGTAAACTCTAATACAATAATATACAAAATGTTGAAAACCCCCGTATTGAGTAATCCTATACAAATAAATACAAAAAGTTGTAAACCCCCGTTTTGAGTAAACTCTACTATACAATTATTTACAAAAAGTTGTGATCCCCTGTTTTGAGTAAACTCTACTATAATTATACACAAAAAGTTGTAAACCTCCGTTTTGAGTTAACTCAACTATAATTATATACAAAAAGTTGTATACCCCCGTTTTGAGTGAACTCTAATACAATAATATACAAAAAGTTTTAAACCCCCGTTTTGAGTAAACTCTACTATACAATTATATACAAAAAGTTGTAAACCCCGTTTTATTGTAAAAAAAGTGGTAAACCCGTGTTTTGAGTAAACTCTACTATACAATTATATATAAAAAGTTGTAAACTCCCATTTTGTGTAAACTCTAATAAAATAATATACAAAAATTTGTAAACCCCCATTTTGAGTAAACTCTACTATACAATTATTAACAAAAAGTTGTAAACCCCCGTTTTGAGTAAACTCTACTATAATTATATACAAAATTTGTGAACCTCCGTTTTGAGTGAACTCTACTAAAATTATATGCAAAAAGTTGTTAACCCACGTATTGAGTAAACTCTAATACAATAAAATACAAAAAGTTGTAAACCTCCGTTTTGAGTGAATTTTACTATAATTATATACAAAAAGTTGTAAACCCCCGTTTTGAGTAAATTCTAGTATACAATCATATACAAAAAGTTGTAAACCCCCGTTTTGAGTGAACTCTAATACAATAATATACAAAAAGTTGTAAGGCCCCGTTTTGAGTAAACTCTACTATAATTATATACAAAAAGTTGTGAACCTCCGTTTTGAGTGAACTCTACAATAATTATATACAAAAAGTTGTAAACCCCCGTTTTGAGTAAACTCTAGTATACAATCATTTACAAAAAGTTGTAAACCCCCGTTTTGAGTGAACTCTAATACAATAATATACAAAAAGTTGTAAGCCCCCGTTTTGAGTAAACTCTACTATAATTATATACAAAAAGTTGTAAACCCCTATTTTGATTAAACTCTAACACAATAATATACAAAAAGTTGTAAACCCCCGTTTTGAGTAAACTCTACTATACAATTATATACAAAAAGTTGTAAACCCCCGTTTTGAGTAACTCTAAAACAATAATATACAAAAAGTTGTACACCCCCGTTTTGAGTAAACTCTACTATACAATTATATACAAAAAAATGTAAACCCCCATTTTGTGTAAACTCTAATAAAATAAAATACAAAAAGTTTTAAACCCCCGTTTTGAGTAAACTCTACAATACAATTATATACAAAAAGTTGTAAACCCCTGTTTTTTGTAAAGTCTACTATACAATTATATACAAAAAGTTGTAAACCTCCGTTTTGAGTGAACTCTATTATAATTATATACAAAAAGTTGTAAACCCCTATTTTGAGTAAACTCTAATACAATAATTTACAAATAGTTGTAAACCCCCGTTTTGACTCTGCTATACAATTATATACAAAAAGTTGTAAACCTCCGTTTGGAGTGAACTCTACTAGAATTATGTACAAAAAGTTGTAAACCCCCATTCCGAGTAAACTCTAATACAATAATATACAAAAAGTTGTAAACCCCCGTTTTGAGTAAACTCTACTATACAATTATATACAAAAAGCTTTAAACCTCCGTTTTGAGTAAACTCTACTATAATTATATACAAAAAGTTGTAAATCCCCGTTTTGAGTAAAGTCTAAAACAATAATATACAAAAGGATGTGAACCCCTGTTTTGAGTAAACTCTACTATACAATTATATACAAAAAACAGTAAACCCCGGTTTTGTGTAAACTCTATTAAAATAATATACAAAAAGTTCTAAACCCCCGTTTTGAGTAAACTCTACAATACAATTATATACAAAAAGTTGTAAACCCCTGTTTTTTGTATAGTCTACTATACAATTATATACAAAAAAATGTAAACCTCCGTTTTGACAGAACTCTACTGTAAGTATATACAAAAATTTGTAAGCCCCCATTTTGAGTAAACACTAATACAATAATATACAACGTTTTGAGTAAACTCTATTGTACAAATAAATACAAAAAGTTGTAAACCCCCGTTTTGAGTGAACTCTACTATAATTATATACAAAAAGGTTTTAACCCCCGTTTTGTTAAACTCTAATACAATAATATACAAAAGGTTGTAAACCCACGTTTTGAGTAAACTCTACTACACAATTATATACAAAAAGTTGTAAACCTTTTAGTAAACTCTAATAAAATTATATACAAATAGTTGTAAACCCCCGTTTTGACTCTGCTATACAATTATATACAAAATGTTGTAAACCTCCGTTTTGAGTGAACTCTACTAGAATTATGTACAAAATGTTGTAAACCCCCGTTCTGAGTAAACTCTAATACAATAATATAAAAAAGTTGTAAACCCCCGTTTTGAGTAAACTCTACTATACAATTATATACAAAAAGCTGTAAACCAACGTTTTGAGTAAAATCTACTACAATTATATGCAAAAAGTTGTAAACCCCTGCTTTGAGTAAACTTTAATACAATAATATACAAAAAGTTGTAAACCTCCGTTTTGAGTAAACTCTACAATACAATTATAAACAAAAAGTTGTAAATCCCCGTTTTGAGTAAACTCTAATACAATAATATACAAAAAGTTGTAAACCCCGTTTTGAGTAAACTCTACTATACAATTATTTAAAAAAAGTTGTAAACCCCCGTTTTGTGTAAACTCTAATAAAATAAAATACAAAAAGTTTTAAACCCCCATTTTGAGTAAACTGTACAATACAATTATTTACAAAAAGTTGTAAACCCCCGTTTTGAGTAAACTCTACTATAATTATAAACAAAAAGGTTTTAACACCCGTTTTGAGTAAACTCTAATACAATAATGTACAAAAAGTTATAAACCCCGGTTTTGAGTAAACTCTAGTGTACAATTATATAAAAGAAGTTGTAAATCCCCGTTTTGAGTAAACTCTAATACAATAAAATATAAAAACTTGTAAACCCCCTATTGTAAACTCTACAATACAATTATTTACAAGAAGTTGTAAACCACCGTTTTGTGTAAACTCCAATAAAATAAAATACAATAAGTTGTAAACCCCCGTTTTGAGTAAACTCTACTATACAATTATTTACAAAAGGTTTTAACCCCCGTTTTGAGTAAACTCTACTATAATTATATACAAAAAGGTTTTAACCCCCGTTTTGAGTAAATTCTAATACAATAATATACAAAAAGTTGTAAACCCCCGTTTTGAGTAAACTCTACTATACAATTTTATACAAAAAGTTGTAAACCCCGTTTTGAGTAAACTCTACTATACGATTATATACAAAGAGTTTTAAACCCCCGTTTTGAGTAAACTCTACAATACAATTATATACAAAAAGTTGTAAACCCCTGTTTTTTGTAAAGTGTACTATACAATTATATACAAAAAGTTGTAAACCTCCGTTTTGAGTGAACTCTACTATAATTATATACAAAAATTTGTAAACCCCCATTTTGAGTAAACACTAATACAATAATATACAACGTTTTGAGTAAACTCTACTGTACAATTATATACAAAAAGTTGTAAACCCCCGTTTTGAATGAATTTTACTATAATTATATACAAAAAGGTTTTAACCCCTGTTTTGAGTAAACTCTAATACAATAATATACAAAAAGTTGAAAACCTCCATTTTGAGTAAACTCTACTATACAATTATATACAAAAAGTAGTAAACCCCCGTTTTGAGTAAACTCTAGTATACAATTATATACAAAAAGTTGTAAACCCCCGTTTTGAGTGAACTCTAATACAATAATATACAAATAGTTGTAAACCCCTATTTTGTGTAAACTCTACTATACAATTATTTACAAATAGTTCTAAACCCCCGTTTTGTGTAAACTCTACAATACAATTATATACAAAAAGTTGTAAACCCCTGTTTTTTGTAAAATATACCATACAATTATATACAAAAAGTTGTAATCCTCCGTTTTGAGTGAACTCTACTATAATTATATACAAAAATTTGTAAACCCCCATTTTGAGTAAACACTAATACAATAATATACAACGTTTTGAGTAAACTCTACTGTACAATTATATACAAAAAGTTGTAAACCCCCGTTTTGAGTGAACTCTACTATAATTATATACAAAAAGTTTTAACCCCCGTTTTGAGTAAACTCTAATACAATAATATACAAAAAGTTGTAAACCCCCATTTTGAGTAAACTCTACTATACAATTATATACAAAAAGTTGTAAACCCCCGTTTTGAGTAAACTCTAATAAAATTATATACAAATAGTTGTAAACCCCCGTTTTGACTCTGCTATGCAATTATATACAAAAAGTTGTAAACCTCCGTTTTGAGTGAACTCTACTAGAATTATGTATAAAAATATGTAAACCCCCGTTCCGAGTAAACTCTAATACAATAATATAAAAAAAGTTATTAACCCCCGTTTTGAGTAAACTCTACTATACAATAATATACAAAAAGTTGTAAACCTCCGTTTTGAGTAAACTCTACTATACAATTATATACAAAAAGTTGTAAACCCCCATTTTGAGTAAACTCTAATACAATAATATACAAAAAGTTGTAAACCCCCATTTTGAGTAAACTCTACTATACAATTATTTACAAAAAGTTGTAAACCCCCGTTTTGAGTAAACTCTACTATAATTATATACAAAAAGTTGTAAACCTCCATTTTCAGTGAACTCTACTATAATTATATACAAAAAGTTGTAAACCCCCGTTTTGAGTAAACTCTAAAACAATAATATACAAAAAGTTGTAAACCCCCGTTTTGAGTAAACTCTACTATACAATTATATACAAAAAGTTGTAAACCCCCGTTTTGAGTAAACTCTAATAAAATAATATACAAAAAGTTGTAAACCCCCGTTTTGAGTAAACTCTACAATACAATTATATACAAAAAGTTGTAAACCCCTGCTTTTTGAAAAGTCTACTATACAATTATATACAAAAAGTTGTAAACCTCCGTTTTGAGTGAACTCTACTATAATTATATACAAAAAGTTGTAAACCCCCGTTTTGAGTAAACTCTAATACAATAATATACAACTGTTTTGAGTAAACTCTACTATACAATTATAAACAAAAAGTTGTAAACCCCCGTTTTGAGTGAACTCTACTATAATTATATACAAAAAGTTGTGAACCCCCGTTTTGAGTAAACTCTAATACAATAATATACAAAAAGTTGTAAACCCCCGTTTTGAGTAAACTCTACTATACAATTATATACAAAAAGTTGTAAACCCCCATTTTATTTACAAAAAGTTGTAAACCCCCGTTTTGAGTAAACTCTACTATAATTATATACAAAAATTTGTAAACCCCCGTTTTGAGTAAACTCTAATACAATAATATACAAAAAGTTGTAAACCCCCATTTTGAGTAAACTCTACTATACAATTATATACAAAAAGTTGTAAACCCCCGTTTTGAGTGAACTCTACTATAATTATATACAAAAAGTTGTAAACCTCCGTTTTGAGTGAACTCTACTATAATTATATACAAAAAGTTGTAAACCCCTGTTTTAAGTAAACTCTAATACAATAATATAAAAAAGTTGTAAACCCCCGTTTTGAGTAAACTCTACTATACAATTATATACAAAAGTTGTAAACCCCCGTTTTGAGTAAACCTAATACAATAATATACAAAAAGTTGTAAACCCCTATTTTGAGTAGGACTAGCAGAAACCCAATGAACCCAATCCAACCCAAAACCCAAAGCGAACCGACCAAAAAACCCAAACCAATTGAAACCCAAATTTTTTGGGTTGACTCGATATATATATATATATATATATATATATATATATATATATATATATATTCCATCCAAAGTAAAAGGTAGTTATCATATTGCTACTATCACTTCATTTTCGGTTTTCATCTACGATTCTTTACCCTTTCTTCGGGAAAAAAAACTGTGTATGTTTTTTTAGGTATGACTATTGGTGTTTAATTATTATCTCTATATGTTGTTGGTTTGTTATATGTTGTTGGGCTCTAATTATCTAATTTTAACGTTTCTTTCCTAAAAAGTTGTTTTCTTTAACGATTATAGTTATGAACATATGGTATGGAACTCGAATTTTGATGTATATATATGTGTGGATTTTATAGCATAAAAGTTTTATGATCGATGCATGTTTTATGGATGAAAACCAGAAACCCAACCCAGACCAACCCGAACCAACCCATTGGGTTTTATAGTCGTTCGGTTTGGTTTCGGTTAGATTTTTCTTGAACCAACCCGACTTATACTATGGATAAACCCAACCCAAGTCGACCCAACCCAACCCAAGCTCAGCCCTAATTTTGAGTAAACTCTACTATCAATTACTTACAAAAAGTTGTAAACCCCCGTTTTGAGTATACTCTAATACAATAATATACAAAAATTTGTAAACCCCCGTTTTGAGTAAACTCTACTATACAATTATATACAAAGAGTTGTAAACACCCGTTTTGAGTGAACTCTAATACAATAATATACAAAAAGTGGTAAGCCTCCGTTTTGAGTGAACTCTACTAGAATTATATACAAAAAGTTGTAAACCCCCGTTCCGAGTAAACTCTAATACAACAATATACAAAAAGTTGTAAAACCCCGTTTTGAGTAACTATACTATACAATTATATACAAAAAGTTGTGAACCCCCGTTTTAAGTAAACTCTAATACAATAATATACAAAAAGTTGTAAACCCCCATTTTGAGTTGACTCTACTATACAATTATTTACAAAAAGTTGTAAACCCCCGTTTTGAGTAAACTCTACTATAATTATATACAAAAAGTTGTAAACCTCTATTTTCAGTGAACTCTACTATAATTATATACAAAAAGTTGTAAACCCCCGTTTTGAGTAAACTCTAAAACAATAATATACAAAAAGTTGTAAACCCCCGTTTTGAGTAAACTCTACTATACAATTATATACAAAAAGTTGTAAACACCCGTTTTGAGTAAACTCTAATAAAATAATATACAAAAAGTTGTAAACCCCCGTTTTGAGTAAACTCTACAATACAATTATATACAAAAAGTTGTAAACCTCTTCGTTTTGTAATGTCTACTATACAATTAAATACAAAAAGTTGTAAACCTCCGTTTTGAGTGAACTCTACTATAATTATATACAAAATGTTGTAAACCCCTATTTTGAGTAAACTCTAAAACAATAATACACAACGTTTTGAGTAAACTCTACTGTACAATTATATAAAAAAAGTTGTAAACCCCCATTTTGAGTGAACTCTACTATAATTATATACAAAAAGTTCTTAACCCCCGTTTTGAGTAAACTCTAATACAATAATATACAAAAAGTTGTAAACCCCCGTTTTGAGTAAACCCTACTATACAATTATATACAAAAAGTTGTAAACCCCCATTTTATTGTACAAAAATTTGTAAACCCCCGTTTTGAGTAAACTCTACTATACAATTATATACAAAAATTTGTAAACCCCTTTTTTGAGTAAACTCTAATACAATAATATACAAAAAGTTGTAAACCCCCATTTTGAGTAAACTTTACAATTATATATAAAAAATTGTAAACCCCCGTTTTGAGTAAACTCTACTATATGTATATACAAAAAGTTTTAAACCTCCGTTTTGAGTGAACTCTACTATAATTATATACAAAAAGTGTTAACCCTCGTTTTGAGTAAACTCTAATACAATAATATAAAAAAAAGTTGTAAACCCCCGTTTTGAGTAAACTCTACTATACAATTATATACAAAAAGTTGTAAACCCCCATTTTGAGTAAACTCTAATACAATAATATACAAAAAATGTAAACCCCCATTTTGAGTAAACTCTACTATACAATTATTCACAAAATGTTGTAAACCCCCGTTTTGAGTAAACTCCAATACAATAATATACAAAAAGTTGTAAACCCCCGTTTTGAGTAAATTCTACTATACAATTATATACAAAAAGTTGTTAACCCCCGTTTTGAGTAAACTCTAATACATTAATATACAAAAAGTTGTAAACCCCCGTTTTGAGTAAACTCTACAATACAATTATATACAAAAAGTTGTAAACCCACGTTTCAGTAAACTCTACTATAATTATATACAAAAAGTTGTTAACCCCCATTTTGAGTAAACTCTAATACATTAATATACAAAAAGTTGTAAACCCCCGTTTTGAGTAAACTCTACAATACAATTATGTACAAAAAGTTGTAAACCCACGTTTTATTATACAAAAATTTGTAAACCCCCGTTTTGAGTAAACTCTACTATAAATTATATACAAAAAGTTGTAAACCCCCGTTTTGAGTAAACTCTAATACAATAATATACAAAAAGTTGTAAACCCCCATTTTGAGTAAAATCAACTATACAATTATTTACAAAAAGTTGTAAACCCCCGATTTGAGTGAACTCTACTATAATTCTATACAAAAAGTTGTTGACCCCTGTTTTGAGTAAACTCTAATACAATAACATACAAAAAGTTGTAAACCCCCGTTTTGAGTAAACTCTACTATACAAATATATACAAAAAGTTGTAAACCCCCGTTTTATTGTACAAAAAGTTGTAAACCCCCGTTTTGAGCAAACTCTACTATACAATTATATACAAAAAGTTGTAAACCTACATTTTGAGTAAACTCTAATACAATAATACACAAAAAGTTGTAAACCCCCGTTTTGAGTAAACTCTACTATACAATTATAAAAAAAAGTTGTAAACCCCCGTTTTGAGTAAACTCTAATACAATAATATACAAAAAGTTGTAAACCCCCGTTTTGAGTAAACTCTACTATACAATTATATACAAAAAGTTGTAAACCCCCGTTTTGAGTAAACTCCAATAAAATTATATACAAAAAGTTGTAAACCCCCGTTTTGAGTAAACTCTACTATACAATTATTTACAAAAAGTTGTATACCCCCGTTTTGAGTAAACTCTACAATAATTAAATACAAAAAGGTTTAAACCCCCGTTTTGAGTAAACTCTAATACAATAATATACAAAAAGTTGTAAACCCCCGTTTTGAGTAAACTCTACTATACAATTATATACAAAAAGTTGTAAACCCTCGTTTTGTGTAAACTCTACAATAATTAAATACAAAAAGGTTTAAACCCCCGTTTTGAGTAAACTCTAATACAATAATATACAAAAAGTTGTAAACCCCCATTTTGAGTAAAATCAACTATACAATTATTTACAAAAAGTTGTAAACTCCCGATTTGAGTGAACTCTACTATAATTCTATACAAAAAGTTGTTGACCCCTGTTTTGAGTAAACTCTAATACAATAACATACAAAAAGTTGAAAACCCCCGTTTTGAGTAAACTCTACTATACAAATATATACAAAAAGTTTGTAAACCCCCGTTTTATTGTACAAAAAGTTGTAAACCCCCGTTTTGAGCAAACACTACTATACAATTATATACAAAAAGTTGTAAACCTACATTTTGAGTAAACTCTAATACAATAACACACAAAAAGTTGTTAACCCCCGTTTTGAGTAAACTCTACTATACAATTATAAAAAAAAGTTGTAAATCCCCGTTTTGAGTAAACTCTAATACAATAATATACAAAAAGTTGTAAACCCCCGTTTTGAGTAAACTCTACTATACAATTATTTACAAAAAGTTGTAAACCCCCGTTTTGTGTAAACTCCAATAAAATAAAATACAAAAAGTTGTAAACCCCCGTTTTGAGTAAACTCTACTATACAATTATTTACAAAAAGTTGTAAACCCCCGTTTTGTGTAAACTCTACAATAATTAAATACAAAAAGGTTTAAACCCCCGTTTTGAGTAAACTCTAATACAATAATATACAAAAAGTTGTAAACCCCCGTTTTGAGTAAACTCTACAATACAATTATATACAAAAAGTTGTAAACCCCTGTTTTTTGTAAAGTCTACTATACAATTATATACAAAAAGTTGTAAACCTCCGTTTTGAGTGAACTCTACTATAATTATATACAAAAATTTGTAAACCCCCATTTTGAGTAAACACTAATACAGTAATATACAACGTTTTGAGTAAACTCTACTGTACAATTATATACAAAAAGTTGTAAACCCCCATTTTGAGTGAACTCTACTATAATTATATACAAAAAGGTTTTAACCCCCGTTTTGAGTAAACTCTAATACAATAATATACAAAAAGTTGTAAACCTCCGTTTTGAGTAAACTCTACTATACAATTATATACAAAAAGTTGTAAACCCCCGTTTTGAGTAAACTCTAGTATACAATTATATACAAAAAGTTGTAAACCCCCGTTTTGAGTGAACTCTAATACAATAATATACAAAAAGTTGAAAACCCCCGTTTTGAGTAAACTCTACTATACAATTATTTACAAAAAGTTCTAAACCCCCGTTTTGAGTAAACTCTACAATACAATTATATACAAAAAGTTGTAAACCCCTGTTTTTTGTAAAGTCTACTATACAATTATATACAAAAAGTTGTAAACCTCCGTTTTGAGTGAACTCTACTATAATTATATACAAAAATTTGTAAACCCCCATTTTGAGTAAACACTAATACAATAATATACAACGTTTTGAGTAAACTCTACTGTACAATTATATACAAAAAGTTGTAAACCCCCGTTTTGAGTGAACTCTACTATAATTATATTCAAAAAGGTTTCAACCCCCGTTTTGAGTAAACTCTAATAAAATAATATACAAAAAGTTGTAAACCCCCGTTTTGAGTAAACTCTACTATACAATTATATACAAAAAGCTGTAAACCCCCGTTTTGAGTATACTCTAATAAAATTATATACAAATAGTTGTAAACCCCCGTTTTGAATATGCTATACAATTATATACAAAAAGTTGTAAACCTCCGTTTTGAGTGAACTCTACTAGAATTATGTACAAAAAGTTGTAAACCCCCGTTCCGAGTAAACTTTAATACAATAATATAAAAAAGTTGTTAACCCCCGTTTTGAGTAAACTCTACTATACAATTATATACAAAAAGCTGTAAACCACCGTTTTGAGTAAACTCTACTATAATTATATACAAAAAGTTGTAAACCCCCGTTTTGAGTAAACTCTAATACAATAATATACAAAAAGTTGTAAACCTCCGTTTTGAGTAAACTCTACTATACAATTATATACAAAAGTTGTAAATCCCTGTTTTGAGTAAACTCTAATACAACAATATACAAAAAGTTGTAAACCCCCGTTTTGAGTAAACTCTACTATACAATTATTTAGAAAAAGTTGTAAACCCCTGTTTTGAGTAAACACTACTATAATTATATACAAAAAGTTGTAAACCTCCATTTTCAGTGAACTCTACTATAATAATATACAAAAAGTTGTAAATCCCCGTTTTGAGCGAACTCTAATACAATAATATACAAAGAGTTGTAAACCCTAATTTTGAGTAAACTCTAAAACAATAATATACAAAAAGTTGTAAACCCACGTTTTGAGCATACTCTACAATACAATTATATGCAATAAGTTGTAAACCCCCGTTTTGAGTAAACTCAAATAAAATAATATACAAAAAGTTGTAAATCCCCGTTTTGAGTAAACTCAACAATACAATTAAATACAAAATGTTGTAAACCCCTATTTTTTTGAAAAGCCTAGTATACAATTATATACAAAAAGTTGTAAACCTCCGTTTTGAGTGAACTCTACTATAATTATATACAAAAAGTTGTAAACCCCTATTTTGAGTAAACTCTTATACAATAATATTCAACGTTTGAGTTAACTCTACTGCACAATTATATACAAAAAGTTGTAAACCCCCATTTTGAGTGAACTCTACTATAATTATTTACAAAAAGTTGTAAACCCCCGTTTTGAGTAAACTCTAATACAATAATATACCAAAAGTTGTAAACCCCTGTTTTGAGTAAACTCTACTATACAATTATTAGCAAAAAGTTGTAAACCCCCGTTTTGAGTAAACTCTACTATAAATATATACAAAAAATTGTGAACCTCCGTTTTGAGTGAACTCTACTTTAATTATATACAAAATTTTGTTAACCCACGTTTTGAGTAAACTCTAATACAATAATATACAAAACGTTGTAAACCCCCGTTTTGAGTAAACTCTACAATACAATTATTTACAAAAAGTTGTAAACCCCCGTTTTAAGTAAACTCTACTATAATTATACACAAAAAGTTGTAAACCTCCGTTTTGAGTGAACTCTACTATAATTATATACAAAAAGTTGTAAACCCCCGTTTTGAGTAAACTCTAGTATACAATTACATACAAAAAGTTGTAAACCCACATTTAGAGTGAACTCTGATACAATAATATACAAAAAGATGTAACCCCCGTTTTGAATAAACTCTACAATAATTATATACTAAAAGTTGTAAACCCCCGTTTTGAGTGAACTATAATACAATAATATAGAAAAGTTGTAAACCCCCGTTTTGAGTAAACTCTACTATACAATTATATACAAAAGTTGTAAACTCTAAACCAATAATATACAAAAAGCTGTAAACCCCTGTTTTGAGTGAACTCTACTATACAACTATATACAAAAAGCTGTAAACCTGCATTTTGAGTGAACTCTCCAATAATTATATACAAAAAATTGTAAACGCCCGTTTTGAGTAAACTCTAATACAATTATATACAAAAAGTTGTAAACCCCCGTATTGAGTAATTCTACTATACAATTATATACAAAAAGTTGCAAACCACCATTTTGAGTAAACTCTACTATACAATTATTTACAAAAAGTTGTGAACCCCCGTTTTGAGTAAACCCTACTATAATTATATACAAAAAGTTGTAAACCTCCGTTTTGAGTTAACTCTACTAAAATTATATACAAAAAGTTGTAAACCCCCGTTTTGAGTGAACTTTAATACAATAATATACAAAAATATGTAAACCCCCATTTTTGAGTAAACTCTACTATACAATTATATACAAAAAGTTGTAAACCCCGTTTTATTGTAAACAAAGTTGTAAACCCGCGTTTTGAGTAAACTCTACTATACAATTATATACAAATATTTGTAAACCCCCGTTTTGAGTAAACCCTAATACAATAATATCAAAAATTTGTAAACACCCGTTTTGAGTAAACTCTACTATACAATTATATTCAAAAAGTTGTAAACCCCGTTTTATTGTAAACAAAGTTGTAAACCCGCGTTTTGAGTAAACTCTACTATACAATTATTTACAAAAATTTGTAAACCCCCGTTTTGAGTAAATTCTAATACAATAATATCAAAATTTTGTAAACCCCCATTTTGTGTAAATTCTACTATACAATTTTTAACAAAAATTTGTAAACCCTCGTTCTGAGTAAACACTACTATAATTATATACAAAAAGTTGTGAACCTCCGTTTTGAGTGAACTCTACTATAATTATATACAAAAAGTTGTTAACCCACGTTTTGAGTAAACTCTAATACAATAATTTACAAAAAGTTGTAAACCCCCGTTTTGAGTAAACTCTACTATACAATTATATACAAAAAGTTGTAAACACCCGTTTTGAGTGAACTATAATACAATAATATACAAAAAGTGGTAAGCCCCCGTTTTGAGTAAACTCTACTATAATTATATACAAAAAGTTGTAACCCCCGTTTTGAGTAAACTCTAATAGAATAATATACAAAAAGTTGTAAACCCCCGTTTTGACTAAACTCTAATATACAATTGTATACAAAAAGTTATAAACCCCCGTTTTGAGTAAACTCTAAAACAATAATATATAAAAAGTTGTAAACCTCCGTTTTGAGTAAACTCTACTATACAATTATATACAAAAGCTGTAAACCCCCGTTTTGAGTAAACTCTAATAAAATAATATACAAAAAGTTGTAAACCCCCGTTTTGAGTAAACTCTACAATACAATTATATTGAAAAAGTTGTAAACCCCTGTTTTTTTGTAACGTCTACAATACAATTATATACAAAAAGTTGTAAACCTCCGTTTTGAGTGAACTCTACTATAATTATATATAAAAAGTTGTAAACCCCCATTTTCAGTAAACTCTAATACAATAATATACAACGTTTTGAGTAAAATCTACTGTACAGTTATATACAAAAAGTTGTAAACCCCCATTTTGAGTGAACTCTACTAAAATTATACACAAAAAGTTGTTAACCCCCGTTTTGAGTAAACTCTAATACAATAATATACAAAAAGTTGTAAACCCCCATTTTGAATAAACTCTACAATACAATTATATACAAAAAGTTGTAAACCCCTGTTTTGAGTAAACTCTAATAAAATTATATAAAAATAGTTGTAAACCCCAGTTTTGACTCTGGTATACAATTATATACAAAAAATTTGTAAACCTCCGTTTTGAATGAACTCTACTAGAATTATATATAAAAAGTTGTATACCCCCGTTCCGAGTAAACTCTAATACAAAAATATACAAAAAGATGTAAAACCCCGTTTTGAATAAACTCTACTATACAATAATATACAAAAAGTTGTAACCTCCGTTTTGAGTAAACTCTACAATACAATTATATACAAAAAGTTCTAAACCCCCGTTTTAAGTAAATTCTAATACAATAATATACAAAAAGTTGTAAACCCCCATTTTGACTAAACTCTACTATAAAATTATTTACAAAAAGTTGTATACCCCCGTTTTGAGTAAACTCTACTATAATTATATACAAAAAGTTGTAAACCTCAATTTTCAGTGAACTCTACTATAATTATATACAAAAAGTTGTAAACCCCCGTTTTGTGTAAACTCAAAAACAATAATATACAAAAAGTTGTAAACCCCCGTTTTGAGTAAACTCTACTATACAATTATACACAAAAATTTGTAAACCCCCGTTTTGAGTAAACTCTAATAAAATAATATACAAAAAGTTGTAAACTCCCGTTTTGAGTAAACTCTACAATACAATTATATACAAAAAGTTGTAAACCCCTTCTTTTTGTAAAGTCTACTATACAATTAAATACAAAAAGTTGTAAACCTTCATTTTGAGTGAACTCTACTATAATTATATACAAAATGTTGTAAACCCCTATTTTGAGTAAACTCTAATACAATAATACACAACGTTTTGAGTATACTCTACTGTACAATTATATAAAAAAAGTTGTAAACCCCCGTATTGAGTGAACTCTACTATAATTATATACAAAAAGTTGTTAACCCCCGTTTTAAGTAAACTCTAATACAATAATATACAAAAAGTTGTAAACCACCGTTTTGAGTAAACCCTACTATACAATTATATACAAAAATTTGTAAACCCCCGTTTTATTGTACAAACATTTGTATACCCCCGTTTTTAGTAAACTCTACTAAAAAACTATATACAAAAATTTGTAAACCCCTTTTTTGAGTAAACTCTAACACAATAATATACACAAAGTAGAAAACCCCCATTTTAAGTAAACTTTACAATTATATACAAAAAATTGTAAACCCCCGATTTGAGTGAACTATACTATATGTATATACAAAAAGTTTTAAACCTCCGTTTTGAGTGAACTCTACTATAATTATATATAAAAAGTTGTTAACCCTCGTTTTCAGTAAACTCTAATACAATAATATAAAAAAAAGTTGTAACCCCCCCCCCCCGTTTTGAGTAAACTCTACTATACAATTATATACAAAATGTTGTAAACCCCCATTTTGAGTAAACCCTAATACAATAATATACAAAAAATGTAAACCCCCATTTTGAGTAAACTCTACTATACAATTATTCACAAAATGTTGTAAACCCCCGTTTTGACTAAACTCCAATACAATAATATACAAAAAGTTGTAAACCCCCTGTTTTGAGTAAATTCTACTATACAATTATTTACAAAAAGTTGTTAACCCCCGTATTGAGTAAACTCTAATACATTAAAATACAAAAATTTGTAAACCCCCGTTTTGAGTAAAGTCTACAATACAATTATATACAAAAAGTTGTAAACCCACGTTTCAGCAAACTCTACTATAATTATACACAAAAAGTTGTTAACCCCCATTTGGAGTAAACTCTAATACATTAATATACAAAAAATTGTAAACCCCCGTTTTGAGTAAACTCTACAATACAATTATGTACAAAAAGTTGTAAACCCACGTTTTATTGTACAAAAATTTGTCAACCCCCGTTTTGAGTAAACTCTACTATACAATTATATACAAAAATTTGTAAACCCTAATTTTGTGTAAACTCTAAAACAATAATATACAAAAAGTTGTAAACCCCCATTTTGAGTAAAATCTACTATACAATTATTTACAAAAAGTTGTAAACCCCCGATTTGAGTGAACTCTACTATAATTCTATACAAAAATTTGTTGACCCCTGTTTTGAGTAAACTCTAATACAATAATATACAAAAAGTTGTAAACCCCCGTTTTGAGTAAACTCTACTATACAATTATATACAAAAAGTTGTAAACCCCCGTTTTATTGTACAAAAAGTTGTAAACCCCCGTTTTGAGTAAACTCTATTATACAATTATATACAAAAAGTTGTAAACACCCGTTTTATTGTACAATAAGTTGTAAACCCCCGTTTTGAGTAAACACTACTATACAATTATATACAAAAAGTTGTAAACCTCCATTTTGAGTAAACTCTAATACAATAACACACAAAAAGTTGTTAACCCCCGTTTTGAGTAAACTCTACTATACAATTATATAAAAAAAGTTGTAAATCCCTGTTTTGAGTAAACTCTAATACAATAATATACAAAAAGTTGTAAACCCCCGTTTTGAGTAAACTTTACTATACAATTATTTAAAAAAAGTTGTAAACCCCCGTTTTGTGTAAACTCCAATAAAATAAAATACAAAAAGTTGTAAACCCCCGTTTTGAGTAAACTCTACTATACTATTATTTACAAAAAGTTGTAAACCCCCGTTTTGTGTAAACTCTACTATAATTATATACAAAAAGGTTTAAACCCCCGTTTTGAGTAAACTCTAATACAATAATATACAAAAAGTTGTAAACCCCCGTTTTGAGTAAACTCTACTATACAATTATATACAAAAAGTTGTAAACCCTCGTTTTGAGTAAACTCTACAATACAATTATATACAAAAAGTTGTAAACCCCTGTTTTTTGTAAAGTCTACTATACAATTATATACAAAAAGTTGTAAACCTCCGTTTTGAGTGAACTCTACTATAATTATATACAAAAATTTGTAAACCCCCATTTTGAGTAAACACTAATACAGTAACATACAACGTTTTGAGTAAACTCTACTGTACAATTATATACAAAAAGTTGTAAACCCCCATTTTGAGTGAACTCTACTATAATTATATACAAAAAGGTTTTAACCCCCGTTTTGAGTAAACTCTAATACAATAATATTCAAAAAGTGGTAAACCTCCGTTTTGAGTAAACTCTACTATACAATTATATACAAAAAGTAGTAAACCCCCGTTTTGAGTAAACTCTTGTATACAATTATATTCAAAAAGTTGTAAACCCCCGTTTTGAGTGAACTCTAATACAATAATATACAAATAGTTGAAAACCCCCGTTTTGAGTAAACTTTACTATACAATTATTTCCAAAAATTTCTAAACCCCCGTTTTGAGTAAACTCTACAATACAATTATATACAAAAAGTTGTAAACCCCTGTTTTTTGTAAAGTCTACTATACAATTATATACAAAAAGTTGTAAACCTCCGTTTTGAGTGAACTCTACTATAATTATATACAAAAATTTGTAAACCCCTATTTTGAGTAAACACTAATACAATAATATACAACGTTTTGAGTAAACTCTACTGTACAATTATATACAAAAAGTTGTAAACCCCCGTTTTGAGTGAACTCTACTATAATTATATTCAAAAAGGTTTTAACCCCCGTTTTGAGTAAACTCTAATAAAATAATATACAAAAAGTTGTAAACCCCCGTTTTGAGTAAACTCTACTATACAATTATATACAAAAAGTGGTAAACCCCCGTTTTGAGTAAACTCTAATAAAATTATATACAAATAGTTGTAAACCCCCGTTTTGAATATGCTATACAATTATATACAAAAAGTTGTAAACCTCCGTTTTGAGTGAACTCTACTCGAATTATGTACAAAAAGTTGTAAACCCCCGTTCCGAGTAAACTTTAATACAATAATATAAAAAAGTTGTTAACCCCCGTTTTGAGTAAACTCTACTATACAATTATATACAAAAAGCTGTAAACCACCGTTTTGAGTAAACTCTACTATAATTATATACAAAAAGTTGTAAACCCCCGTTTTGAGTAAACTCTAATACAATAATATACAAAAAGTTGTAAACCTCCGTTTTGAGTAAACTCTGTTAGGTGTAGTCACTACAAGAAATCTGCATTTTTAGGACGTGCAATGCGTGCCATAATTTATGTTTTATGGCGTGCATGAGCACGCCATAATATCCCGCGTCGTAAAATTGAAAAAAAAACATGGCATGCATACGCGTGCTATAAATCCTCTTTTGTGCGCCGTAACAAGTTGCGCACAAAAGTAACTGGACGGAATTATGGCGTGCATTTACACGCCTTAAAAAGACCATTCGTTCATGGCATGCGAGTTACGCCATAAAATGCTTCCCGCCAAATGAATTATGTCTTGCTTTTGCACGCCTTAAACATATATGCTTCCCGCCAAATGAATCATGGCATGCTTTCGCAGGCCATAAGAAAGCATGCCATAAAAAGAGTACAATGAATGCCATTAAATGCTTCCCGCCAATATTATATCTGAATTATGGCATGAAATGCATGCCATAAACTCATTCCCGCCAATAGAAATTCCATGTCAGAGCATGCTTTGCTCGTCCTAAATTATTTGTTGTATATAAAATGATTATTATTATCCTAAATTAGTTGATATCAACACACCAATTTCACAATAATATATAATTATAAATGAGCGTCATAAACGTTACATCCCATCATAAATCAATAACGACGACATTCGTTATAACAATTCAAATCCACCACAAATACTATCTCAAACCAAGTCAAACAAAACGTAATGCTCTTAGTAAAATATTCTACAACACACCTTCAGTGAAAATAATAAGTTGACATAAACGATAAGTTGAAATCGACCGGTCTAGCCTTTCATCGATCTTTTACTTTTCCACTTTAATTGCATCATACCTATACATAAAGTAACATAAACTTAAGTAACTATGCATATCCGATGCATCTCTGAGAATAATCAAAGACAGTTTCAAGACAACATATAGAAATATAACAAAGTCATGAGCATTAAGCAATGATGCATATCTATTATGCTCCCTCATTTGATTGCTATAACAACTTCAACGCGCTTTACGAAAATACTTTTTCTGATTTGAATTTTACAGATGCTTGATTCACAAGAATATGGTACAAGCACATGAATAGTAATGACATCATAGCATATGCATTAGTATTCGACTATAAGAAGTTGCTAGACTGATCAGGGTTCTACAATTTATGCTTTTGGACATTCGGGGTTAACTCAAATTTGACGATTGCGAAAGCATAATCACAAGGATGACGTATTTTAATAATAATTAAGAAGGTAAAAAGTTGGATATAACTCACAACTTAGTAAATCGAATAACTTTACTTGAATCGGAAGGTTATAAAGTGTTGCAACTTCTTTGAAAAGAAAAGAAGCGACTCCACTTGTAGCATAATGCTGATAACTAGTCCTTTATGCAATTCTAGGCGATGATGTTCCTCGTGTTTCTCCGTGAAATCGGGATGAACTCCATGAGCCATGTCAGCTGACAGTGGAGGCAAAGTAATAAGATAATATCCTTTCAATAAAATGTCGAAGAAGATGAAACTTGATTAACATGGAATTCAATGACCAAATCAGATAAGGGTAAGTTATTATTGCGGCCTACCAAAATGAACAAACGAGAATCCAAATACTTTGAAGTAAAAAAAGCAGACTACTTTTAGGAAGGAACAGAACAACAAAGTGAGATATTGACCATAACGCAACAACTAACATCCAACATACACAAGCAACCCAGCAACAGCAACAGCCACAGTAGGTACACTATCCAAGAAAATGTAATACGATCCTAGAAGAATGAGCGATATTGTCTGTCCAATCGCATAGCTTGTTACTGATGTTTAGAAGAATCTACTTACTATGGTCGGATGAGCAGCTAAGTTTTGTTAACTCAATGATAAAAAAAGCTATGAGGAAATAAAATATGATGGACAAGCTGAAAATTTCACAAAAACAGAAACATGTGCAAATAACATACAAATTCCAAGCTAAGCGAACAAAATCCAAGGCTAACGGCACAAAACAGAGCTTACGGAGTCTAGCTCAATATCATATTATCATGCTCCAACACACAACCACACACAAGAGACTAGAGGGTGGAAACATAATATACCTTCAATACTCCCGCAATAATTGAGGCTCTAGAGGCATCTGCTGCAGCAGAGAATGCAGCACTCTATTATATCATACCATATATGAAGAACAAAAGGGAACATCCTAGCATCAAGAGAATGAAAGGAGAAGGCATAGAAACCATGCATTGTGCCCAAGAAATGTCACAAAACTTATATTCCAACATACCTGAAAGATAGTCGCGGCATAATAAAGGACACTCGGTTGGCCTCACTATCAAAAGGTTCTATCCTTTCGAATAGCTTGATCATTTGACAAATGTCCAGGCAATGCACATGAATCAATAAGAGTTCGTAGAGCACGATAGATTGAAGCTAGATTGTCCAATCTTCCCGAAAAGATGAACTCATTGTTTGCACCTCCAAGGCAGCTAGGTTGTGTGTCACAAATATTAAGCTCCATAGTGACAATCTCGTCTATACTACACCCCAGAACCTCTGAAAATATGTGAATAAAATACATGTAGGAAGTGGCTGATAAATATGTTTCAATGTTTAACCCAAAGTGTCCAACACCAACAAGCGAATTCAAAAGCACCATAATATGTACAACAACATAGCACACAAACCTGTTTTTTAGAATCAATATCATGCACTCAATGATTGATACTTCAGAAGGTAAAAAAGGCTAACCCTTCTTTATAATATGCATTGGCTCATTTAATGAAAAAATATTTGCAGCTCATCCATCTTCATTGAGTTTGACCAATGTTCTTAAGAAACATAAGAACAAAAATGCTCGTAACATTCAGAAACAAGGACAGTGCTATTCACCTTGAAGGTACTGAGTTGTTTGCCTATTCAGATAAGCACTGATATGGAAAACAAATTTTCCATTGAGCAATGATAAACACATCATATTGGAGCTAAACTATGAACACAATTATGTTGATAAGTTGGAAACTGATTTCAATTATTTCTTAAGGGATTATAAAAACTATCTCTACACAGGAAAGGCAAGTAAAGCAAGCACAACATGATAGTATTCAGTACAAGAAGCTCACGTGATTCATTTAAGGGAAGAGTGACTGCATGCACCCGAAAGCTAAGAAAAACATGCTAAACTTTTCTCCTTATGCATCATCAATCTTCTATAACCACCATACGTATGACCCAACAAATATCTTGAGCGTAGTTCTCCTAGGTGTATCTAGTTTTCCTATAAATGTAAATTAAATAAAGACTTGCTGTAACATACAATGGTCCTGAAGGTGTCCAGACACTTGGTTACGATACACTCACTGGAAAGATTCAGTAGCATGTGTTTAGCACATAATCTACTCTCTCCCAAACATCTTTAACTTCAAGTTAAGCTGGCAATGGCATCACAAGAATCTCATACCATCAAATTAGCACAAAATGAAATTGCTACTTTGAAACTTCTGCCAGAAAGTTTGTTTGATCCATAAATTAAGCAATTTGCCAATACTAAATAAATATGGTAAGATAAGATTTCTGTAATCAAACACACAATACTGTCCTTCTAAATGGGCCAGGCTTTTAGAGAAAAGGGCTAATAAAATTTTAGTAAGCCCAGTCACTCTTTCATGTTTGCAAAGACGCCTATTATGCCAAACGCTATCCACAACTACTTTCTTCAGGATCTTAATACATAAAGAGTTACCTTGACCTTTCTGTTTACTAAACTAAAACACCAACAAATTCGAAGAAAAAAAATGATGCCAAGTCCATTGCTTAATATTTATCAAAAGCCAAGTGCATTGCTTAATATTTTGATGCCACTCAAAAAAAATGATGGAACTGAAATAGGCTTATCAAAAAGGTGGAAAAAAGAGAGAGCTTAAGCTGTAAATGGCATAAATTAAAAAAATAATGGCAGACCTATGAATTTCAGTGTTTGGTGGTTGGGTATCATTTCTATGAATACATTAAAATCAACAGAGAATAACACTAAACAATCAATTGAAACAAATATCAACCATCCAACAAAATCGTGAGAGATTACTCCTTAGTTCAGATTACTCACAACAATGTGCAAAAATGATTTCTTTAGAGGATGGATCCATCGCAGCTGGCTCTCCTCGCTCTTGGTTTCATGGCCACACATTCCAATTTTGCTAAAAAGGACCCATCTTCAAGAAAAATAAATCAGCTCTCAGGGCTTAAGGTTTCTACATCAAACCTGAAGTCAAGTCATTCAAATGAGAGTTCTACTATACATATCACATAGTTCCAGGAATATGAAGGTTGCTCTAACATAATACTTATATGAATGATGTTTCCATACACATTCGTATGCCAAGAACATTTAACTATCATTACACACAACCAACCGATACAAACTTGAAATTCCTATGACGATTAGGGAGAAAGCTATCATGAATGAGATACCATGTCCATGTTAAAAGAAAATGGTCTACAAGCTTGCTTACCGGAATGTTCATTTAAGTCAAAGAAAATCCTTGATCTATTTAAAATTAAAAGCTAATCATTTCTACTAATTGGATAGTCCCTATATTAAACTAAAGGTACTCTATTCTTATACCCTTAACCCTGATGCTTATGGTTTAAAGTTTTTTCTAAAACTTATTCCAAACAAACAATAGTTGTCCTCCCTGTTGCTATTTTCTTCTCCTATTACCAATATCCAGTGATGGCAATTATCATACATGACAAACACATAAGCCATAATATTAAGGCAGTTATTTGAATTTAAGCCTTATTACCAATTGATTTTTTCCTTCAACTAAAATACAACAAAAGAATGCAAAAAACGGAGCAAAAACTATGGCATCCTCAAAACCAATTGCTATGTTACTCCAAACCCCAAAATTGTGGCAGAAATCTCACGCCAAATAACTAAATAAGGCCATTAAATTCCAGCTAAAATCTAACAGGGAGATGAAAAAGAAAAAAATAAGAAATGGAAAGTAGAAACCCAACTAAAATCGCTAAATTTACCTAATTATGAGACTCTTCAAATATCCAGGTGGAGATTTTGAGCCGCAATGACCATAAAAGAAGTAAAATTCTTGCCGTCGCTGTCGTCTCAAGAGATTAAAAAAAGGTGAAAGAAGATTTGTAGCACGTTCAATGATAAGGCAGGGATCGTCCTTTGAGTTATCCATTGTATAAGTAATAATGTAATAGATCCATAGCTATACTTCATTTGAATTTCTGAAAGTGAAGTAGAGCAAACTCTCTCTTGGGAGTGGAATCCGAGGCGCCGGAACAACAGAAGAAACTCGCAATAGAAGAAACGAAATCCAAGGAATCAAATACCGCAAACACAAGGTCTGAGTATTGTAAGGATATAATAATCGAAGGCAGAAGAGCATTAGTCGAGTAGATTTAGTCGAAAGCAGCCGTCGGAATGGTTAGGTCTGACCGAGTGAGTATTAGGTCTTAGTTCTATATATTTTGCGGGGAAAGAAATTTATGGCGTGCAACACAAAGCACGCCTTAAAATTTTTCAAATACTTAGCGTGGACTTATTGAACGCCATTAACTCTTACAATACTTATAAAATCAGGACGTGCATGAGAATGTGCGTCATAATATAAAAAAAACATGGCATGCAAAAAAGAACGCCATAAATTGTGCGCTCTAAAATTGTTATTTTCTTGTAGTGAGTGCCCGAAAGACAATTTGTGTAATTGTTTTTGATAATGGATGACAGAATTTATCTCACCTTATTACTTGCTTTGTGCTTGTAAGTAATACACTGCTGCAAACCCTAAGTATATCAGTATGTAACCGCTTAACTCAGTGCATGGCATGCACGTGAGGATTGAGTTAGTGGTGATATACTTAAACTGTTAGTCCGTGGTGAACTTAATCAGAGTTTAGGGTCTCTTGATTAAAACACCAATAATGCGCCAGAACACCTTAGGGTGTGATAGTCTTATCCGGACTGTCGGTAGAGGGTACCTACGTGGGGCATTTATATATGATGGCATTCATATAGGACTGGACCAATTTAATATGTATTTCTCGATATAATTCCGTAATCGAGGAATCTTATTAAATCATTAGATGATCATTTATGGATCAACCTTAATCCTGAGGTGATGACAGGGTGCTGCTTGTCCCGGGGTAGTGTTTGATGTGTTAGTTACGGTTCACTTAAATATGTGTTCCAAGCCACTTCTCATTGGCACTATCTCCAGATGAGTGAGTAGTTCTGATTTTCACAGACATGGAATCCATTCCTTCCTGCGGGAAGTAGAGAGACAGTCCCCTTATTTATTAGCCCTAAGAAAGTGATCGATCCCGGGAGTTCACATTTGACTAATTAGCTACTAGTCAGATATGTGTACTAATTGATCATCAGGGGGTTAATGGTAAATAAGGATAAGATATTCTGAGTCGGGTTCACGGAGACTTCCCACTCAGAATGGACAGTCTATGGAGGGTTAATCCGTATGTAGTGATTATATCAATGGACGCTTATTCACTCTATGGGTTGAGTATAAGTATACATCTATAATCGGTAGAGTTCAGTTTTGGGTTTATGGTGGCGTAATCCCGGAATTAATAATTAATGTGCTTATTCTGTTCGATGAATAATTAATTATTGGAGCTACTGGTTATAGGTCCATGGTCCCCGATGTGGCTTCTGTAATTCGGACTGATAATCTTGTTATTTGGGCCTCAGTGATAATTAATTGGCTGGGCTAATTAATTGATATGCATAGATATTATTTAGTTGGGCTAAATAATATTATACACATAAAAGACATTTTATGTGGGCTAAATTGACCTAAAAGTGGCGCCATTATGTGATGAAAATAATTAGAGAGAAATTAGTTTTCTTGGATAATTATTTGACATATGATTTATCTTTTATTTGTTAAAAGATAATTCATGGAATATTGGATAATAATATGATTTATCCTAATTTGTTTGGGATAATTATATTATTTATCTTTTATTTGAATTAAGGATTAATTTGAGAATTATCTCTTAAATTATTAAATCCTTGGAGGACAAGGATTACTCTCCTATATAAAGAGAGTTCTCCCAAGCCTTATTTCAATGGCAAAAATTTCGACCACTATGCAAAAGGGGAGAGAAAAATTAGTTTTTTCTTGCCTAGGGTTTTTAGTAGAAGAAAAACTTTGAGTTTTTCTTGGTGTTGCATATCTAGGAGGCTCGTGTATCAAGAAGGGTGTCCACCAACCGCCGTTTGGAGAACACATTGGAAGATCTTGGCTTCTCTTCCTACTATTGGTAACATGATCTTAACCCCCTTGTAGTAACTTAAGTCCTTTAATTATGAATTGTGTCATATAAATCGTGATCCATCCGCTGCGCGTAGATCTAATTCGTTTAGATCTAAGAACATGCATCCTTCATGTGGTATCAGAGCAAGGTTCCACGATTTATATAGTCATAATCATAATTAAACGATTTAAAGGAGTGGAATTGCATGTAGATGATATTTTACTTATTATTATGCATTAATAATTTTTAAATTGCTATGGTTGAAGAGATGGATTGGGGTTGGCACCGTTTTCCCGTTAGATCTATTGTAAACTGATATAAACGATGAAAATTCGTTCATATGAGTATAGGAAATTATGTAATTTATTTATTATTGCAAGTTTAATTTCCTGTAAGTAGATCTGTTTAGTAGCTGTTTAGTCTTTTCGTTTTTTCCGTTGTTTGAGCCGTTAAAACAAAGATCCCTCCGGTCAGAATCTAGATTGAAAGTAGATGAACAATGCCACAAAATTTGGCATCGATCAGAGTCCGTTTGGATGTCTGTTCGTTGATGAGAAGAGGCAGCTGTAACAGAAAAACGCAGGATTCACAGAAACCCTAACTGTGACTTCCTCGATTTTCTGGAAATTATTGGACCGTTGAAACGAATATCCGACCGGTCATATCGATAATCCTGGAGTTATGGACGTGAGATAAAATTTTCAGGACGATCGGGATTCATCTTGATCCCCGATTGGCCTCGGGAAGTATATGATGCGCTGCTGTAAGAGTCTGTTTCCGCAGCAAGTTGGACGGCTCACTGAGGAAGATTGACAACTCAAAACTCCGATTCGACCGTCCATCTTGAAGTCCGAAGAATGAAGATCAGATCTGGAAAGTTTCGTCCCGATCCGAGTTCGTTTGATATGCCGATCGTCGAAGATTCTAAACAGCTGCAGATTAGGGTTTTAATTTATTTTCGAATAGATTAGTTACGGGGGTGCCAACGGTCCATCTCGGTGTTTATTTTCCGCACTAGTATACATGTGTAGATTGTATGAGTAGAACGGAAAATTGCCATGACATGCATCATATCATGAATTCCACTCCATATGCATACATGTAGAAATTAATTCGAGGAATTAGTTAGGCATGTATAAAACACACGATTAGTTTTAATTAATTGTTTGATATTAATTAGAAACTAGTTAGGGTAAAAACCGAGGAACACGGGTTTTTCAATCGTCGAGGTTGGGTGATGGATTCTCGGTGAATCCCACTCTGCGAAAGCATAAGGAGTAAAATCCCGAAACCTCGTGGTTAAGGTGTTGGATTCTCGGTGAATTCCACCTTACCTAAGACGAGATTACGTTTTTTGTTCCGTAGTGTCTACGTGAATGTTTGATGTTTAAGGATTGGATAATCACGGGCAAACAGGTTCGAAAGTGGTTTAACCACGGTTGGGTGGTCAACAGTAGCTACGGCTCAATCGACTTCACCCTCCACGTGTGGCGTTTGCACGGGGGTCTGGCAATACTGAGCCATCCGAAGAGCCACTACGGCTCAACGGAGCTCTACTAGCCTTGACCCGTCCGACGGCCACATATGTTCTAACGAATAGGTCGGGTGGGCTGCCCACATAACCGACAACATTCGGGCCTATGATTTATTGTTCCTTAATGTAACATCAAGTCCAAAAACGTGATCAGTAAACCCACCACTTTTTCAAAATATTAAGTGGGAGTGGGAGAGGCGACAGCCGACCCCACGGCCTCTACTGTTGACACAAGCAACGTGAGAGAATGGTGACGCCTCGTGCCGGCTTTGATTTCGGCCCCCTAAGGAAGGCCTTCACCGCTATCAAAATTCAAGGCTTGGTCTCCGAAAGGATAGGATTTTGGGTACTCGCTGAGTCACTGACCGACCCTAAGGCGGCACACTCGGGGTCTATCTAAAAATCTGAGACAGTAGGTCACACTCATAAAAGGTATTTTTGGTAGTACCTTGGCTGAAAAAGGAAAGGTGATTGACGATCACAAATGAGATGTTCGATTCTCAATCTGATCTTCAATATTAATCGAAACCTCTTTGACCTACCCTAAGGCGGCACTGAGGCATTAGATTAAATCCTTGGAACGGTAGGATAGACTATAAGTACTTAGTTTATGTTCCTAAAATTTATTAGTAGTGTATGATTTGGATTTATCTTCTGTCAATTTTATTTACAACTATTTATATATCTCTCTAGGGTGCTAGACTGCTAGTGTAAAATTGACTAGTAATGACTTCGTTAAAAAGTGGCAAGTAACTAGAACGTTGTAATTATTGATCTTACATGCGATTAATTTTTTGGAAGAGATATTTCTCTTGAGCCTTCAAGACTTAAGTGACGTAAATAAGTATGTCACTGCTGTCACTCGTGTTGAACGAGAAACAACCATAGTTAGTTTGAAAGATGATTGGGACGATAAAATTCTTCTAGTGAATTTTAATTGTGTAGTGTCTACACGAGAAATTTTCTAATAGAAAAATTAGAGAATCATAAATTAAAGTGTCGCTAGTTAGACGGTATTTGGAACCGATAAACTAGTGGGAGCTTTTATCTGTTGTTTTTCTAATTTATTAGAAATTTAGTCCCACTGGGTAACGCTTTCATTAGACATCCCACAGTTCACGAGTAGTGTCTACTCAATTGAACTGCTAGTTCAAGACTATTTCCTTTTAAGGAAAGTTGAGAATGGGAAAGAATGTCTATAAGTGTTAATCATCTTAACTAAAGTTTTGAGGCTAAACCGAAAAATTAATTAAAGAAAGTATAGGATAAGGAAAGTGATTTCGGATCACTAACCAATGAATCCTTAGCGACTTTCTTAACCGAGTAACTCGACTCGGTAGCTTAGTTCCTTGGAAGAACAAGGAAGCTGTGCATTAACAATTAATAAAGTAGACAACGAGCAGTTATTTCAGCTATAATGTGGAAGTGATATAAGGAAATGAATTTCGGATTCTATCCTTGAATATCACAGAAAAATTTATTTTTCTGTTTACAGATTCGTTGAAACAAATGGATATACTTTCAACTCGATATATTGTTGCCTCATAGAAAGTGAATATGACATTTGTAGTACAAATCCAAGACTCGGACTTTTGTTTGATAAAGTCAGAACTACTAAGAAAAGCTGAATAAGTATAACACATCTAAAAATATTAAAGGTAAAAGGTTTCCGTATTAAGATAAGCGACCTTTCAATATCTATTAATTAGTGCATATATCCTAGAGATAAGACCTGACGACTGGCTAAGGGTGATTCCTATCTTACAGTCTAGGAACACTATCTCAAAGGAACAATGACTAAGTTTCCTTTCAATCGGGAAAGAGTAATAGATTTGAAGGGGTAACATAGCTTGTTCACCATGACCTTCGGGGTCTAGTGAGAGATACAAGCTAGTGGGAGATTTTGAGTGGTGACATTCTGTCCGATAACTACTCAAAACACTTGTTGGTTTATCGAAAGAATACGAGGAGGTGTCTCTGATTTTAGCAGAGAATAGAGTATTCCATGCTCAGAAATAGGCTATCGCATAGTCTTGGGACTGATGCTCGGCCTGCCTCCTAGTGGAATGTTTCTCACTGAGGAAGAAACCATAGACTTGCCTGATATAGTTATTAATGTGCTACAATACACTGTTAAAATCGATTAAGATAATTGGTTGCAAAATAACGGTTAACATTATTATGTAAACCGAGAAGTCTACCTAGAAGATGCCAGTGAATTTATGGATAATGAGTGAATTCGGTTCACACGACTTCCATAAATGTAGGCATTTAGCATTTAATGATTGAAGGTAGGACTGGAGATTTTGCACATACGTTCAGATTGTGACTGTTCGTGAAATATCTTAATGAGACGAGTGAAGGTTGATTATAAGATTCTTGAGATCAGAAAGTGACGGTTGAACTGTCACAAGCCTTCTGATAGAATCTATAAGTAACAACCTTAAACCTTGGAGTACGGTTACCCAAAGGTAGTTACTATCTGATTTAATCAGACCATGTCCAACATCGGTTGTTGGTGATTACACTGATAAATACTACTAGATCAGAATATCAATCCACCCAAGACACAGTGGGAGTATGGTTTAACCGTTGACCCATTGTGATTTTGTTGACTTTATAATCTGTTGGGGTGATTGATAACCTATGGCTCTTGGTGGGCGGTATAGGATTCTGATTATAGAGGTTGGTTTGAAAACCTTAACCCTGTGAATGGAGTTTTGGTACTCCAGTTCTGTTCAGCCTCTTGTAGAACCACCTGAGTGTCTCAGGCCCAGTGGGAGCAATTGGATCTACACGGAAAAGAGTCGAATGAATAGGAAAGTTTAAACTTTCATCCAAAGTTGAGTGGTATAGGGGTGATTCCCTGACAAGTAGAGAGTTAACCAGACCTTGAACTCTCTCACCACTCAGTCTTGCTAGATTTCGTTAGAAAGCAGAAAATAGGGGTGATTCCCTGAGACTTTCTTGCCGAACAACGGAATCTGAATTCATTCAGAACAGAAGGGTTTTAGCTAAGAATGAATAACGGATTCGTTACAAAGCAGAAGATAGGGGTGATTCCCTAAGACCTTTTTTTGCGAGACTAACGATATCTTAATTCATTCAGAAAGAACCTTTGGTAGGAGGCCTGCCATGGCTTATATCCTTTGTGGATTTAAGAGAACCTCTCGGTCATTTAAAAGTCACATGTTTTAAAATATATGGATGAAGGATGTAGGATCTTAGATCTAAACGAGTTAGATCTACGCGCAGCGGATGGATCACGACTTATACATCATAATACATAATTAAAGGACTTAAACTACTACAAAGGGGTTAGATCATGTTACCAATATCGGGAAGAGACGCCTTGATCTTAGGATGAGAAGCCTTGATCTTCCAATGTGTTCTCCAAACGGTGGTTGGTGGACACCCTTCTTGATATGAGAACCTCCTTGATATGCTTCCAAGAAAAACTCCAAGTTTTTCTCCAACTGGGTGGAGCTAAGGATCGAACTCCTTAGCCTTTTTTCTCTATAAATTTCGTGGCCCTCTCTTCACCTAGGGCTCGGGGAGAACTCTCTTTTTATAGGCAAAATCCAAGAGAGAAAACCTATACCCAATCGGTTTAACAAAATAAAAGAGATAACTCTAATTATTATTATCCAATAAAAATAAGAGATAATTACAATCTTATAATAAGAAAATATAATTATCCTTATAGTTAAGAGATAAATAATAAATAATTTCTTTTATGTATCCAATTAATTATTTAACAAATAAATAACTAATTACACAATATGTCATTATCCAGGAAAACTAATTTCTTGGAAAATCCAAGACATATTGGCGCCACACTAAGCCCACCAGGCCCACAGAAAATGTATTTTCTGTGTATTATATTATTTAGCCCAACTAAATAATATTCATGCATATCAATTAATTAGCCCAACCAATTAATTATCACTGAGGCCCAAATAACAAGATTATTAGTCCGAATTACAGAAGCCACATCGGGGACCATGGACCTATAACCAGTAGCTCCAATAATTAATTATTCATCGAACATAATAAGTACATTAATTATTAATTCCGGGATTATGCCACCATAAACCCGAAACTGAACTCTACCGATTATAGATGTATACTTATACTCAACCCATAGAGTGAATAAGCGTCCATTGATATAATCACTACATACGGATTAACCCTCCATAGACTGTCCATTCTGAGTGGGAAGTCTCCGTGAACCCGACTCAGAATATCTTATCCTTATTTACCATTAACCCCCTGATGATCAATTAGTTCACATATCTTACTAGTGATCAATTAGTCTAATATGAACTCCCGGGATCGATCACTTTCTTAAGGCTAACAAATAAGGGGACTGTCTCTCTACTTCCCGCAGGAAGGAATGGATTCCATGTCTGTGAAAATCAGAACTACTCACTTATCTGGAGATAGTGCCAATGAGAAGTGGCTTGGAACACATACTTAAGTGAACCGTAACTAACACATCAAACACTACCCCGGGACAAGCAACACCCTGTGATCACCTCAGGATTAAGGTTGATCCATATATGATCATCTAATGATTTAATAAGATTCCTCGATTACGGAATTATATCGAGAAATACAGATTAAATCGGTCCAGTCCTATATGAATGCCATCATATATAAATGCCCCACGTAGGTACCCTCTACCGACAGTCCGGATAAGACTATCACACCCTAAGGTGTTCTGGGTGCATTATTGGTGTTTTAATCAAGAGACCCTAAACTCTGATTAAGTTCACCACGGACTAACAATTTAAGAATACCACCACTAACTCAATTCTCACGTGTAATCCATACACTGAGTTAAGTGGTTACATACAGGTATACATAGGGTTTGCAGCAGTGTATTACTTTACAAGCACAAAGCAAGTAATAAGGTGAGATAAGTTCTGTCATTCATTATTAAAAACAATTACACAATTTGTCTTTCGGGCACTACACCTAACAATCTCCCACATGCACGAAATGACAAGCAACGATTGTTTTTAGAGCACACCCTTTCTCATCTTATTCACAACACTCTCCCACTTGCTCTAAAAGCGGATGAGACATATCCATCAATGACGTACCCTCCAAGCACTCGACTTGGTACACTGATTAGTTAGGTTGTCGACTCGAGACGATCTTTAGGATTGAAACGTTGCCGGTCCTTCCAATCAGGCGGTACTCTCTCTCAATATGCTTTTGACTTCTTATGACTGAGAAGATCCTTCTAAGCTATCTCTTCACTGTTTTCATGATGAAGTGATATCGGCTTATCAGACCTGGAATTTCTCCCAGACCAAAAAGGAAATTCTAAGCACTATGAGTAAACGCTGAGCCCGAGATCAACTTAATGATCATCCTTAATCTGACTACAAGTCAGAATCAGTGTAGTCAACCATATTCAAGTTTGCACCTGAATATACAAGCATATGATTCCTCGTTATCTAAAGATACTTGAGGACGTACTAAACCGCTACTTATTGCTCGAATCCATGATTCGATTACTATTGACTTGTGATAACCTGACTTGCCATTATCCAAGAGAGACTCTATCCCATTTTCTCTTTATCCGAAGATTTAGAGAATCATTCCTGAGAGGTGGGTAGGACTACTCTCGATGAATGTTGCATACGTATATGCATGATCGTCTTATTCAATAAGATAGGTGGGATAGCCAATGACTCATTCTCGTGAATTTGACCGAATCAGATTCTTAGAATATAGTCCAATTCTCTCATCCAGAGAATCTTGGCCTGTCAGTTTCCGACTTCAGATATCACACACATGTTGTTTCCAACTGTTTCAGTGTTATCATTCATGAACACTAATACTACTATTTTACCAATATTGATACCAAGTCTACAAAAGACTTATCAATATTCTGGTCAAGTCCACATATTTTAAAACATGCGAATTTTAATGACCGAGAGGTTCTCTTACATCCACAAAAGACATAAGTCCCGGCAGTCAACCTGCCATTTGTTCTAACCAAGACCCTTCTGTTCCGAATGAATCCAGACTCTGTTTTACGGCAAGAAAGTCTCAGGGAATCACCCCTATTTTCTGCTTTCTAACGAAATCTAGCAAGACTGAGTGGTGAGAGAGTTCAAGGTCTGGTTAACTCTCTCCTTTTTAGGGAATCACCCTTAGACCACTCAGCTTTGTGTTGAAAGTTAAACTTTCCTATTCATTCGAATCTTTTCGGCGTAGGACCAATTACTCCCACTGGGCCCTGAGACACTCAGGTGGTTCTACAAGAGGCTGAACAGAACTGGAGTATCAAAACTCCATTTACAGGGTTAAGTCTTTCAAACAAACTTCTACGATCAGAATCCTATACAGCCCACCAAGAGCCATAGGTTATCAATCACCCCAGCAGACTGTAAAGTCCACAAAACCATAATGGGTCAACGGTTAAACCATACTCCCACTGCGTCTTGGGTGGATTGACATTCTGATCTAGTAGTATTTATCAGTGTAATCACCAACAACCGATGTTGGACGTGGTCTGATTAAATCAGATGGTAACTACCTTTGGGTAATCATACTCCAAGGTTTAAGGCTGTTACTTATAGATTCTATCAGAAGGCTTGTGACAGTTCAACCGTCATTTTCTGATCTCAAGAATCTTATAACCAACCTTCACTTGACACATTAAGATATTTCACGAACAGTCACAATCTGAACGTATGCGCAAAATCTCCAGTCCTACCTTCAAGCATTAAGTGCTAAATGCCTACATTTACGGAAGTGGTGTGAACCAAATTCACTCCTTATCCATAAATTCACTAGCATCTTCTAGGTAGACTTCTCGGTTTACATAATAATGTTAACAGTTATTTTGCAAACGATTATCTTAATCGAGTAGCACATCAATAACTATATAGGGCAAGCCTATGGTTTCTTCCTCAGTGAGAAACATTCCACTTGGAGGCAGGCCGAGCATCAATCCCAAGACTATGCGATAGCCTATTTCTGAGCATGGAATACTCTATTCTCTGCTAAAAGCAGAGACTCCTCCTCGTATTCTTTCGATAAACTAAACCGTGTTTCGAGTAGTTATCAGACAAAATGTCACCACTCAAAATCTCCCACTAGCTTGTATCTCTCACTAGACCCCGAAGGTTATGATGAACAAGCTATGTTACCCCTTCAAATCTATTACCCTTTCCCAATTGAAAGAAATCTTAGTCATTCTTCCTTTAAGACAGTGTTCCGTGACTGGGAGATAGGAATCACCCTTAGCCAGTCATTAGGTCTTATCTCTAGGATATATGCACTACTAATTAATAGATTTTGAAGAATCGTTTATCTTAATACGGAAACCATTCGCCTATAATAGTTTAAGACGTGCTACATATACCTTTTCAGCATTTCTTAGTGGTTCTGACTTTATCAAACAAAAGTCCGAGTCTTAGATTCGTACTACAAATGTCATCTTCACTTTCTATGAGGCAATAATATATTGAGTTGAAAGTGAATCCACTTGTTTCAAGGAATCTGTAAACAGAAAAATAAATTTTTCTATGATATTCAAGGATAGAATCCGAAATTCATCTCCTTATATTACTCCCACTATTCTAGCTGAAATTACTGCCCATTGTTACTCTATTAATCGTTAATGCAAAGCTCTCTTGTTCTTCCAAAGAACTTAGCTCCTGAGTCGAGTTACTCGGTTAAGAAAGTTGCTAATGATTCATTGGTTAGTGATCCAAAATCACTTTCCTTATCATATACTTCATTTACTTAATGTTTCGGTTTAGCCTCAAAAACTTTAGTTAAGATGATTAACACTTATAGACATTCTTTCCCATTCTTAACTTTCCTTAAAAGGAAATAGTCTTGAACTAGCAGTTCGTTTGAGTAGACATTACTCGTGAACTGTGGGATGTCTAATGAAAGCGTTACCCAGTGGGACTAATTTTCTAATAAATCAGAAAAACATAAGATAAAAGCTCCCACTAGTTTATCGGTTCCAAATACCGTCTAACTAGCGACACTTTAATTTTTGATTCTCCAATTTTTCTATTAGAAAATTTCTCGTGTAGACACTACACAATTAATATTCACTAGAAGAATTTTATCGTCCCAATCATCTTTCAAACTAACAATGGTTGTCTCTCGTTCAACACGAGTGACAACAGTGACATACTTATTTACGTCACTTAAGTCTTGAAGGCTCAAGAGAAAAATCTCTTCCGAAAAATTAATCGCATGTACGATCAATAAGTACAATGTTCTAGTTACTTACCACTTTTCAACGAAGTCATTACTAGTCAAATTTACACTAGCAGTCTAGCACCCTAGAGAGATATATAGATAGTTGTAAATAAAATTGACAGAAAATAAATCCAAATCATACACTACTAATAAATTTTAGGAACTATAAACTAAGTACTTATAGTCTATCCTACCGTTCCAAGGATTTAATCTAATGCCTCAGTGCCGCCTTAGGGTAGGTCAAAGAGGTTTCGATTAATATTGAAGATCAAATTGAGAATCGAACATCTCATTTGTGATCGTCAATCACCTTTCCTTTTTCAGCCAAGGTACTACCAAAAATACCTTTTATGAGTGTGACCTACTGTCTCAGATTTTTAGGTAGACCCCGAGTGTGCCGAGTACCCAAAATCCTATCCTTTCGGAGACCAAGCCTTGAATTTTGATAGCGGTGAAGGCCTTCCTTAGGGAGGCCGGTCCCAGGCCGGCACGAGGCGTCACCATTCTCTCATGTTGCTTGTGTCAACAATAGAGGCCGTGGGGTCGGCTGTCGCCTCTCCCGCTCCCACTCAATATTTTGAAAAAGTGGTAGGTTTACTGATCACGTTTTTGGACTTGATGTTACATTAAGGAACAATAAATCATAGGCCCGAATGTTGTCGGTTACGTGGGCTAGCCCACCCGACCTATTCGTTGGAACATATGTGGCCGTCGGACGGGTCAAGACTAGGGGAGCTCCGTTGAGCCGTAGTGGCTCTTCGGATGGCTCAGCCTTGCCAGACCACCGTGCAAACGCCACACGTGGAGGGTGAAGTCGATCGAGCCGTAGCTACTGTTGACCACCCAACCGTGGTTAAGCCACTTTCGAACCATGTTTGCCCGTGATTATCCAATCCTTAAACATCAAACTTTCACGTAGACACTACGGAACAGAAACGTAATCTCGTCTAGGTAAGGTGGAATTCACCGAGAATCCAACACCTTAACCATGAGGTTTCGGGATTTTACTCCTTATGCTTTCGCAGAGTGGGATTCACCGAGAATCCATCACCCAACCTCGACGATTGAAAAAACCCGTGTTCCTCGGTTTTTACCCTAATTAGTTTCTAATTAATATCAAACAATTAATTAAAACTAATTGCGTGTTTTATACATGCCTAACTAATTCCTCGAATTAATTTCTACATGTATGCATATGGAGTGGAATTAATGACATGATGCATGTCATGGCAATTTTCCGGTTCTACACATACAATCTAAACATGTATACTAGTGCGGAAAATAAACACCGAGATGGACCGTTGGCACCCCTGTATCTAATCTATTAGAAAATAAATAACCAAAACCCTAACTAGGGTTTACTTCTTTCTAACATAATCTGCAGCTGTTCAAAATATTCGACGATTGTAAAACCAAACGAACTCGGATCGCGACGAAACTTTCCAGATCTGTTCCTCACTCCTTGGGATTCAATATGGACGGTTGGATCGGAGTTTTGACTTGTCCATTTTCTCCAGTGAGCCGCCCAACGTGCTGCTGGATCTGACTTTTACAGCAGCGCCTCAAAAACTTCCCTAGGCCGATCAGGAATCGAGATGAATCCCGATCGACCTGAAATTTTTATCCCACATCAAAAACTCCATATTTTTCGATCTGATCGGTTGGATTTTTGTTTCAACGGTCCAAAATCTCCCAGAAATTCGAGGAAGTCACAGGTAGGGTTTCTGTGAATCCTGCGTTTTTCTGTTACAGTAGCTTCTTTGCAGCAACGAACGGATATCAAAAAGGACTCCGATCGATTCCAAATTTTTCGGAATTGTTCAACATCTTCCAATCTTGATTCTGACCGGAGGGATCGTCGTTTCAACGGCTCAATCAACGGGAAAAACGAAATAACTAAACAGCTACTAAACAGATCTATTTTCTGGAAATTAAAATTGCAATAAAAATAAATTACATAATTTCCTATACTCATATGAACGAATTTCATCGTTTATATGAGTTTACAATAGATCTAACGGGTAAACAGTGCCAACCTCCAATCCATCTCTTCAACCATAGCAATTAATCATTATCAATGCATAAAACAATAAATAAAATTTACCTACATGCAATTCCACTCCTTTAAATCATTTAATTATGATTATGACTATATAAACCGTGGAACTTGGCTCTGATACCACATGAAGGATGTAGGATCTTAGATCTAAACGAGTTAGATCTACGCGCAGCGGATGGATCATGACTTATACATCATAATACATAATTAAAGGACTTAAACTACTACAAAGGGGTTAAGATCATGTTACCAATATCGGGAAGAGACGCCTTGATCTTAGGATGAGAAGCCTTGATCTTCCAATGTGTTCTCCAAACGGTGGTTGGTGGACACCCTTCTTGATATGAGAACCTCCTTGATATGCTTCCAAGAAAAACTCCAAGTTTTTCTCCAACCGGGTGGAGCTAAGGATCGAACTCCTTAGCCTTTTTTCTCTATAAATTTCGTGGCCCTCTCTTCACCTAGGGCTCGGGGAGAACTCTCTTTTTATAGGCAAAATCCAAGAGAGAAAACCTATACCCAATCGGTTTAACAAAATAAAAGAGATAATTCTAATTATTATTATCCAATAAAAATAAGAGATAATTACAATCTTATAATAAGAAAATATAATTATCCTTATAGTTAAGAGATAAATAATAAATAAATTATTTTCTTTTATTTATCCAATTAATTATTTAACAAATAAATAACTAATTACACAATATGTCATTATCCAGGAAAACTAATTTCTTGGAAAATCCAAGACATATTGGCGCCACACTAAGCCCACCAGGCCCACAGAAAATGTCTTTTCTGTGTATTATATTATTTAGCCAAACTAAATAATATTCATGCATATCAATTAATTGGCTCAACCAATTAATTATTTCTGAGGCCCAAATAACAAGATTATTAGTCCGAATTATAGAAGCCACATTGGGGACCATGGACCTATACCAGTAGCTCCAATAATTAATTATTCATCGAACAGTATAAGTACATTAATTATTAATTCCGGGATTACGCCACCATAAACCCGAAACTGAACTCTACCAATTATAGATGTATACTTATACTCAACCCATAGAGTGAATAAGCGTCCATTGATATAATCACTACATACGGATTAACCCTCCATAGACTGTCCATTCTGAGTGGGAAGTCTCCGTGAACCCGACTCAGAATATCTTATCCTTATTTACCATTAACCCCCTGATGATCAATTAGTTCACATATCTTACTAGTGATCAATTAGTCTAATATGAACTCCCGGGATCGATCACTTTCTTAAGGCTAACAAATAAGGGGACTGTCTCTCTACTTCCCGCAGGAAGGAATGGATTCCATGTCTGTGAAAATCAGAACTACTCACTTATCTGGAGATAGTGCCAATGAGAAGTGGCTTGGAACACATATTTAAGTGAACCGTAACTAACACATCAAACACTACCCCGGGACAAGAAGCACCCTGTGATCACCTCAGGATTAAGGTTGATCCATATATGATCATCTAATGATTTAATAAGATTCCTCGATTACGGAATTATATCGAGAACTACAGATTATATCGGTCCAGTCCTATATGAATGCCATCATATAAAAATGCCCCACGTAGGTACCCTCTACCGACAGTCCGGATAAGACTATCACACCCTAAGGTGTTCTGGGCGCATTATTGGTGTTTTAATCAAGAGACCCTAAACTCTGATTAAGTTCCCCACGGACTAACAGTTTAAGTATACCACCACTAACTCAATCCTCACGTGTAATCCATACACTGAGTTAAGTGGTTACATACAGATATACATAGGGTTTGCAGCAGTGTATTACTTTACAATCACAAAGCAAGTAATAAGGTGAGATAAGTTCTGTCATTCATTATTAAAAACAATTACACAAATTGTCTTTCGGGCACTACACCTAACAGTGGACTTGACCAAAATATTGATAAGTTTTTCGTAGACTGGATATCAATATTGGTAATGTAGTAGTAGTATTAGTGTTCATAAATGATAACACTAAAATGGTTGAAAACAACATGGGTGTGCTATCTGAAGTCGGAAACTGACACGCCAAGATTCTCTGGATGAGAGAATTGGACTATATTCTAAGAATGTGATTCGGTCAAATTCACAAGAATGAGTCATTGGCTATCCCATCCGTCTTATTGGTTAAGATGATCATGCATATACGTATGCAACATTCAACGAGAGTAGTCCTACTTTACCTCTCAGGAATGATTCTCCAAATCTTCGGATAAAGAGAAAATGGGATAGAGTCTCTCTGGGATAAGGGCAAGTCAGCTTAACACGAGTCAATTGCAATCGAATCTTGGATTCGAGCAATAAGTAGCGGTTTAGTACGTCCTCAAGTATCTTTAGAAAATGAGGAATCATATGCTTGTATATTCAGGTGCAAACTTGAATATGGTTGACTACACTGATTCTGATTTGTAGTCAGATTAAGGATGATCATTAAGTTGATCTCGGGCTCAGTGTTTACTTATAGTGCTTAGAATTTCCTTTTTGGTCTGGGAGTAATTCCAGGTCTGATAAGCCGATATCACTTCATCGTGAAAACAGTGAAGAGATAGCTTAGAAGGATCTTCTCAGTCAAAAGACGTCATAAGCATATTGAGAGAGAGAGTACCGCCTGATTGGAAGGACCGGTGACGTTTCAATCCTAAAGATCGTCTCGAGTCGACAACCTAACTAATCAGTGTACCAAGTCGAGTGCTTGGAGGGTACGGCATTGATGGATATGTCTCATATGCTTTTAGAGCAAGTGGGAGAGTGTTGTGAATAAGATGAGAAAAGGGTGTGCTCTAAAAATAATCGTTGCTTGTCATTTCGTGCAAGTGGGAGATTGTTAGGTGTAGTGACCGAAAGACAATTTGTGTAATTGTTTTTGATAATGGATGATAGAATTTATCTCACCTTATTACTTGCTTTGTGCTTGTAAGTAATACACTGCTGCAAACCCTAAGTATATCAGTATGTAACCGCTTAACTCAGTGCATGGCATGCACGTGAGGATTGAGTTAGTGGTGATATACTTAAACTGTTAGTCCGTGGTGAACTTAATCAGAGTTTAGGGTCTCTTGATTAAAACACCAATAATGCGCCCTGAACACCTTAGGGTGTGATAGTCTTATCCGGACTGTCGGTAGAGGGTACCTACGTGGGGCATTTATATATGATGGCATTCATATAGGACTGGACCGATTTAATATGTATTTCTCGATATAATTCCGTAATCGAGGAATCTTATTAAATCATTAGATGATCATATATGGATCAACCTTAATCCTGAGGTGATCACAGGGTGCTGCTTGTCCCGGGGTAGTGTTTGATGTGTTAGTTATGGTTTACTTAAATATGTGTTCCAAGCCACTTCTCATTGGCACTATCTCCAGATGAGTGAGTAGTTCTGATTTTCACAGACATGGAATCCATTCCTTCCTGCGGGAAGTAGAGAGACAGTCCCCTTCTTTGTTAACCCTAAGAAAGTGATCGATCCCGGGAGTTCACATTTGACTAATTAGCTACTAGTCAGATATGTGTACTAATTGATCATCAGGGGGTTAATGGTAAATAAGGATAAGATATTCTGAGTCGGGTTCACGGAGACTTCCCACTCAGAATGGACAGTCTATGGAGGGTTAATCCGTATGTAGTGATTATATCAATGGACGCTTATTCACTTTATGGGTTGAGTATAAGTATACATCTATAATCGGTAGAGTTCAGTTTCGGGTTTATGGTGGCGTAATCCCGGAATTAATAATTAATGTGCTTATTCTGTTCGATGAATAATTAATTATTGGAGCTACTGGCTATAGGTCCATGGTCCCCGATGTGGCTTCTGTAATTCGGACTAATAATCTTGTTATTTGGGCCTCAGTGATAATTAATTGGCTGGGCTAATTAATTGATATGCATGGATATTATTTAGTTGGGCTAAATAATATTATACACATAAAAGACATTTTATGTGGGCTAAATTGACCTAAAAGTGGCGCCATTATGTGATGAAAATAATTAGAGAGAAATTAGTTTTCTTGGATAATTATTTGACATATGATTTATCTTTTATTTGTTAAAAGATAATTCATGGAATATTGGATAATAATATGATTTATCCTAATTTGTTTGGGATAATTATATTATTTATCTTTTATTTGAATTAAGGATTAATTTGAGAATTATCTCTTAAATTATTAAATCCTTGGAGGACAAGGATTACTCTCCTATATAAAGAGAGTTCTCCCAAGCCTTATTTCAATGGCAAAAATTTGGACCACTATGCAAAAGGGGAGAGAAAAATTAGTTTTTTCTTGCCTAGGGTTTTTAGTAGAAGAAAAACTTTGAGTTTTTCTTGGTGTTGCATATCAAGGAGGCTCGTGTATCAAGAAGGGTGTCCACCAACCTCCGTTTGGAGAACACATCAGAAGATCTTGGCTTCTCTTCCTACTATTGGTAACATGATCTTAACCCCCTTGTAGTAACTTAAGTCCTTTAATTATGAATTGTGTCATATAAATCGTGATCCATCCGCTGTGCGTAGATCTAATTCGTTTAGATCTAAGAACCTGCATCCTTCAAACTCTACTATACAATAATATACAAATAGTTGTAAATCCCCGTTTTGAGTAAACTCTAATACAATAATATACAAAAAGTTGTAAACTCCCGTTTTGAGTAAACTCTTCTATACAATTATTTAGAAAAAGTTGTAAACCCCTGTTTTGAGTAAACACTACTATAATTATATACAAAAAGTTGTAAACCTCCATTTTCAGTGAACTCTACTATAATAATATACAAAAAGTTGTAAATCCCCGTTTTGAGCGAACTCTAATACAATAATATACAAAGAGTTGTAAACCCTAATTTTGAGTAAAATCTAAAACAATAATATACAAAAAGTTGTAAACCCCCGTTTTGAGTATACTCTACAATACAATTATATGCAATAAGTTGTAAACCCCCGTTTTGAGTAAACTCAAATAAAATAATATATAAAAAGTTGTAAACCCCCGTTTTGAGTAAACTCAACAATACAATTATATACAAAATGTTGTAAACCCCTGTTTTTTTGAAAAGCCTAGTATACAATTATATACAAAAAGTTGTAAATCTCCGTTTTGAGTGAACTCTACTATAATTATATACAAAAAGTTGTAAACCCCTATTTTGAGTAAACTCTTATACAATAATATTCAACGTTTTGAGTTAACTCTACTGCACAATTATATACAAAAAGTTGTAAACCCCTATTTTGAGTGAACTCTACTATAATTATTTACAAAAAGTTGTAAACCCCCGTTTTGAGTAAACTCTAATACAATAATATACAAAAAGTTGTAAACCCCTGTTTTGAGTAAACTCTACTATACAATTATTAGCAAAAAGTTGTAAACCCCCGTTTTGAGTAAACTCTACTATAAATATATACAAAAAATTGTGAACCTCCGTTTTGAGTGAACTCTACTTTAATTATATACAAAAATTTGTTAACCCACGTTTTGAGTAAACTCTAATACAATAATATACAAAACGTTGTAAACCCCCATTTTGAGTAAACTCTACAATACAATTATTTACAAAAAGTTGTAAACCCCCGTTTTAAGTAAACTCTACTATAATTATACACAAAAAGTTGTAAACCTCCGTTTTGAGTGAACTCTACTATAATTATATACAAAAAGTTGTAAACCCCCGTTTTGAGTAAACTCTAGTATACAATTATATATAAAAAGTTGTAAACCCACGTTTTGAGTGAACTCTGATACAATAATATACAAAAAGATGTAAACCCCCGTTTTGAATAAACTCTACAATAATTATATACTAAAAGTTGTAAACCCCCGTTTTGAGTGAACTATAATACAATAATATAGAAAAGTTGTAAACCCCCGTTTTGAGTAAACTCTACTATACAATTATATACAAAAGTTGTAAACTCTAAACCAATAATATACAAAAAGCTGTAAACCCCTGTTTTGAGTGAACTCTACTATACAACTATATACAAAAAGCTGTAAACCTGTGTTTTGAGTGAACTCTACTATAATTATATACAAAAAATTGTAAACACCCGTTTTGAGTAAACTCTAATACAATTATATACAAAAAGTTGTAAACCCCCGTATTGAGTAAATCTACTATACAATTATATACAAAAAGTTGTAAACCACCATTTTGAGTAAACTCTACTATACAATTATTTACAAAAAGTTGTGAACCCCCGTTTTGAGTAAACTCTACTATAATTATATACAAAAAGTTGTAAACCTCCGTTTTGAGTTAACTCTACTAAAATTATATACAAAAAGTTGTAAACCCCCGTTTTGAGTGAACTTTAATACAATAATATACAAAAATGTGTAAACCCTCATTTTTGAGTAAACTCTACTATACAATTATATACAAAAAGTTGTAAACCCCGTTTTATTGTAAACAAAGTTGTAAACCCGCGTTTTGAGTAAACTCTACTATACAATTATATACAAAAATTTGTAAACCCCCGTTTTGAGTAAACTCTAATACAATAATATCAAAAATTTGTAAACACCCGTTTTGAGTAAACTCTACTATACAATTATATACAAAAAGTTGTAAACCCCGTTTTATAGTAAACAAAGTTGTAAACCCGCGTTTTGAGTAAACTCTACTATACAATTATATACAAAAATTTGTAAACCCCCGTTTTGAGTAAACTCTAATACAATAATATCAAAAATTTGTAAACCCCCGTTTTGAGTAAACTCTACTATACAATTTTTAACAAAAAGTTGTAAACCCACGTTCTGAGTAAACACTACTATAATTATATACAAAAAGTTGTGAACCTCCGTTTTGAGTGAACTCTACTATAATTATATACAAAAAGTTGTTAACCCACGTTTTGAGTAAACTCTAATACAATAATTTACAAAAAGTTGTAAACCCCCATTTTGAGTAAACTCTTCTATACAATTATATACAAAAAGTTGTAAACACCCGTTTTAAGTGAACTCTAATACAATAATATACAAAAAGTGGTAAGCCCCTGTTTTGAGTAAACTCTACTATAATTATATACAAAAAGTTGTAACCCCCGTTTTGAGTAAACTCTAATACAATAATATACAAAAAGTTGTAAACCACCGTTTGACTAAACTCTACTATACAATTGTATACAAAACGTTGTAAACCCCCGTTTTGAGTAAACTCTAAAACAATAATATATAAAAAGTTGTAAACCTCCGTTTTGAGTAAACTCTACTATACAATTATATACAAAAGTTGTAAACCCCCGTTTTGAGTAAACTCTAATAAAATAATAAACAAAAAGTTGTAAACCCCCGTTTTGAGTAAACTCTACAATACAATTATATTGAAAAAGTTGTAAACCCCTGTTTTTTGTAAAGTCTACAATACAATTATATACAAAAGGTTGTAAACCTCCGTTTTGAGTGAACTCTACTATAATTATATATTAAAAGTTGTAAACCCCCATTTTCAGTAAACTCTAATACAATAATATACAACGTTTTGAGTAAAATCTACTGTACAGTTATATACAAAAAGTTGTAAACCCCCATTTTTAGTGAACTCTACTAAAATTATACACAAAAAGTTGTTAACCCCCGTTTTGAGAAAACTCTAATACAATAATATACAAAAAGTTGTAAACCCCCATTTTGAATAAACTCTACAATACAATTATATACAAAAAGTTGTAAGCCCCTGTTTTGAGTAAAGTCTAATAAAATTATATAAAAATAGTTGTAAACCCCAGTTTTGACTCTGGTATACAATTATATACAAAAAATTTGTAAACCTCCGTTTTGAGTGAACTCTACTAGAATTATATACAAAAAGTTGTAAACCCCCGTTCCGAGTAAACTCTAATACAACAATATACAAAAAGATGTAAAACCCCGTTTTGAATAAACTCTACTATACAATAATATACAAAAAGTTGTAACCTCCGTTTTGAGTAAACTCTACAATACAATTATATACAAAAAGTTCTAAACCCCCGTTTTAAGTAAACTCTAATACAATAATATACAAAAAGTTGTAAACCCCCATTTTGAGTAAACTCTACTATACAATTATTTACAAAAAGTTGTAAACCCCCGTTTTGAGTAAACTCTACTATAATTATATACAAAAAGTTGTAAACCTCCATTTTCAGTGAACTCTACTATAATTATATACAAAAAGTTGTAAACCCCCGTTTTGAGTAAACTCTAAAACAATAATATACAAAAAGTTGTAAACCCCCGTTTTGAGTAAACTCTACTATACAATTATACACAAAAAGTTGTAAACCCCCGTTTTGAGTAAACTCTAATAAAATAATATACAAAAAGTTGTAAACCCCCGTTTTGAGTAAACTCTACAATACAATTATATACAAAAAGTTGTAAACCCCTTCTTTTTGTAAAGTCTACTATACAATTATATACAAAAAGTTGTAAACCTCCGTTTTGAGTGAACTCTACTATAATTATATACAAAAAGTTGTAAACCCCCGTTTTGAGTAAACTCTAATACAATAATACACAACGTTTTGAGTAACTCTACTGTACAATTATATACAAAAAGTTGTAAACCCCCGTTTTGAGTGAACTCTACTATAATTATATACAAAAAGTTGTAAACCCCCGTTTTGAGTAAACTCTAATACAATAATATACAAAAAGTTGTAAACCACCGTTTTGAGTAAACTCTACTATACAATTATATACAAAAATTTGTAAACAAAAATTTGTATACCCCCGTTTTGAGTAAACTCTACTAAAAAATATATACAAAAATTTGTAAACCCCCATTTTGAGTAAACTCTAATATAATAATATACAAAAAGTTGTAAACCCCCATTTTGAGTAAACTTTACAATCATATACAAAAAGTTGTAAACCCCCGTTTTGAGTCAACTCAACTATATGTATATACAAAAAGTTGTAAACCCCCGTTCCGAGTAAACTCTAATACAATAATATACAAAAAGTTGTAAACCCCCGTTTTGAGTAAACTATATTATACAATTATATACAAAAAGATGTAAACCCCCGTTTTGAGTAAACTCTACAATAATTATATACAAAAAGTTGTAAACCCCCGTTTTAAATAAACTCTAATACAATAATATACAAAAAGTTGTAAACCCCCGTTTTGAGTAAACTATACTATACAATTATATACAAAAAGTTGTAAACCCCCATTTTCAGCAAACTCTACTATAATTATATACAAAAAGTTGTAAACCCACGTTTTGAGTAAACTCTACTATACAATTATATACAAAAAGTTGTAAACCCCCGTTTTGAGTAAACTCTAATACATTAATATACAAAAAGTTGTAAACCCCTATTTTGAGTAAACTCTACTATACAATTATATACAAAAAGTTGTAAACCCCCGTATTGTACAAAAATTTGTAAACCCCCTTTTTAGTAAACTCTACTATACAATTATATACAAAAATTTGTAAACCCCTGTTTTGAGTAAACTCTAATACAATAATATACAAAAAGTTGTAAACCCCCGTTTTGAGTAAACTTTACTATACAATTATATACAAAAAGTTGTAAACCACCGTTTTGAGTAACTCTACTATAATTATATACAAAAAGTTGTAAACCCCCGTTTTGAGTAAACTCTAATACAATAATATACAAAAAGTTGTAAACCTCCGTTTTGAGTAAACTCTACTATACAATTATATACAAAAAGTTGTAAACCCCCATTTAGTGTAAACTCTAACACACTAATATACAAAAAGTTGTAAACCCCCATTTTGAGTAAACTCTACTATACAATTATATACAAAAAGTTTTAAACCCCCGTTTTGAGTAACTTTACTACAATAATATACAAAAATAAACCCCCAAACAATTAACAAAAATTGTAAATCCCCGTTTGGAGTAAACTCTACTATAATTATATACAAAAAGTTGTAAACCTCCATTTTGAGTGAACTCTACTATAATTATATACAAAAAGTTGTAAACCCCCGTTTTGAGCGAACTCTAATACAATAATATACAAAAAGTTATAAACCCCTATTTTGAGTAAACTAAACTATACAATTATATACAAAAAGTTGTAAACCCCCGTCATTGTACAAAAATTTGTAAACCCCATTTTGAGTAAACTCTACTATACAATTATTTACTAAAATTTGTAAACCCCCGTTTTGAGTAAACTCTAATACAATAATATACAGAAAGTTGTAAACCCCCGTTGAGTAAACTCTACTATACAATTATTTACAAAAAGTTGTAAACCCCTGTTTTGAGTAAACTCTACTATAATTATATACAAAAAGTTGTAAACCACCGTTTTGAGTGAACTCTACTATAATTATATACAAAAAGTTGTTACCCCCATTTTGAGTAAACTCTAATACAATGATATACAAAAAGTTGTAAACCCCCGTTTTGAGTGAACTCTACTATACATTATATACAAAAAGTTAAACCCCGTTTTGAGTAAACTCTAATACAATAATATAAAAAAAGTTGTAAACCCCTGTTTTGAGTAAACTCTACTATACAATTATTTACAAAAAGTTGTAAACCCCCGTTTTGAGTAAACTCTACTATAATTATATACAAAAAGTTGTGAACCTCCGTTTTGAGTAAACTCTAATACAATAATATACAAAAAGTTGTAAACCCACGTTTTCAGTAAACTCTAATACAATAATATACAAAAAGTTGTAAACCCCTGTTTTGAGTAAACTCTAATACAATTATATACAAAAAGTTGTAAACCCCCGTTTTGAGTAAACTCTACTATAATTATACACAAAAAGTTGTAAACCTCCGTTTGGAGTGAACTCTACTATAATTATATACAAAAAGTTGTAAACCCCCGTTTTGAGTAAACTCTAGTATACAATTATATACAAAAGTTGTAAACCCACGTTTTGAGTGAACTCTAATACAATAATATACAAAAAGATGTAAACCCCCGTTTTGAATAAACTCTACAATAATTATATACTAAAAGTTGTCAACCCCAGTTTTGAGTGAACTCTAATACAATAATATAGAAAAGTTGTAAACCCCCGTTTTGAGTAAACTCTACTATACAATTATATACAAAAGTTGTAAACTCTTAACCAATAATATACAAAAAGCTGTAAACCCCTGTTTTGAGTGAACTCTACTATACAAATATATACAAAAAGCTGTAAACCTGCGTTTTGAGTGAACTCTACTATAATTATATACAAAAAATTGTAAACACCCGTTTTGAGTAAACTCTAATACAATAATATACAAAAAGTTGTAAACCCCCGTATTGAGTAAATCTACTATACAATTATATACAAAAAGTTGTAAACCACCATTTTGAGTAAACTCTACTATACAATTATTTACAAAAAGTTGTGAACCCCCGTTTTGAGTAAACTCTACTATAATTATATACAAAAAGTTGTAAACCTCCATTTTGAGTTAACTCTACTAAAATTATATACAAAAAGTTGTAAACCCCCGTTTTGAGTGAACTTTAATACAATAATATACAAAAAGGTGTAAACCCCCGTTTTTGAGTAAACTCAACTATACAATTATATACAAAAAGTTGTAAACACCGTTTTATTGTAAACAAAGTTGTAAACCCGCGTTTTGAGTAAACTCTACTATACAATTATATACAAAAATTTGTAAACCCCCGTTTTGAGTAAACTCTAATACAATAATATACAAAAATTTGTAAACCCCCGTTTTGAGTAAACTCTACTGTACAATTATTAACAAAAAGTTGTAAACCCTCGTTTTGAGTAAACACTACTATAATTATATACAAAAAGTTCTGAACCTCCGTTTTGATTGAACTCTACTATAATTATATACAAAAAGTTGTTAACCCATGTTTTGAGTAAACTCTAATACAATAATTTACAAAAAGTTGTAAACCCCCGTTTTGAGTAAACTCTACTATACAATTATATACAAAAAGTTGTAAACACCCGTTTGGAGTGAACTCTAATACAATAATATACAAAAAGTGGTAAGCCCCCGTTTTGAGTAAACTCTACTATAATTATATACAAAAAGTTGTAAACCCCCGTTTTGAGTAAACACTAAAACAATAATATATAAAAAGTTGTAAACACCCGTTTTGAGTAAACTCTACTATACAATTATATACAAAAAGTTGTAAACCCCCGTTTTGAGTAAACTTTAATAAAATAATATACAAAATGTTGTAAACCCCCGTTTTGAGTAAACTCTACAATACAATTATATTGAAAAAGTTGTAAACCCCTGTTTTTTTGTAAAGTCTACAAACAATTATATACAAAAAGTTGTAAACCTCCGTTTTGTAAACCCCTATTTTCAGTAAACTCTAATACAATAATATACAACGTTTTGAGTTAACTCTACTGTATAGTTATATACAAAAAGTTGTAAACCCCCATTTTGAGTGAACTCTACTAAAATAATACACAAAAAGTTGTTAACCCCCGTTTTGAGTAAACTCTAATACAATAATATACAAAAAGTTGTAAACCACCATTTTGAGTAAACTTTACTATAAAATTATATACAAAAAGTTGTAAACCACTGTTTTGAGTAAACTCTAATAAAATTATATAAAAATAGTTGTAAACCCCAGTTTTGACTCTAGTATACAATTATATACAAAAAATTTGTAAACCTCCGTTTTGAGTGAACTCTACTAGAATTATATACAAAAAGTTGTAAACTCCCGTTCCGAGTAAACTCTAATACAACAATATACAAAAAGTTGTAAAACCCCGTTTTGAGTAAACTCTACTATACAATAATATACAAAAAGTTGTAAACCTCCGTTTTGAGTAAACTCTACTATACAATTATATACAAAAATTTGTAAACCCCCGTTTTAAGTAAACTCTAATACAATAATATACAAAAAGTTGTAAACCCCCATTTTGAGTAAACTCTACTATACAATTATTTACAAAAAGTTGTAAACCCCCGTTTTGAGTAAACTCTACTATAATTATATACAAAAAGTTGTAAACCTTCATTTTCAGTGAACTCTACTATAATTATATACAAAAAGTTGTAAACCCCCGTTTTGAGTAAACTCTAAAACAATAATATACAAAAAGTTGTAAACCCCCGTTTTGAGTAAACTCTACTATACAATTATACATAAAAAGTTGTAAACCCCCGTTTTGAGTAAACTCTAATAAAATAATATACAAAAAGTTGTAAACCCCCGTTTTGAGTAAACTCTACAATACAATTATATACAAAAAGTTGTAAACCCCTTCTTTTTGTAAAGTCTACTATACAATTAAATACAAAAAGTTGTAAACCTCTGTTTTGAGTGAACTCTACTATAATTATATACAAAATGTTGTAAACCCCTATTTTGAGTAAACTCTAATACAATAATACACAACGTTTTGAGTATACTCTACTGTACAATTATACAAAAAAAGTTGTAAACCCCCGTTTTGAGTGAACTCTACTATAATTATATACAAAATGTTGTTGACCCCCGTTTTAAGTAAACGCTAATACAATAATATACAAAAAGTTGTAAACCACCGTTTTGAGTAAACTCTACTATACAATTATATACAAATAGTTGTAAACCCCCGTTTTGAGTAAACTCTAATATACAATTATATACAAAAAGTTGTAAACCCCCGTTTTGAGTAAACTGTAATAAAAATATATAGAAATAGTTGTAAACCCCCGTTTTGACTCTGCTATACAATTATATAAAAAAAGTTGTAAACCTCCGTTTTGAGTGAACTCTACTAGAATTATATACAAAAAGTTCCGAGTAAACTCTAATACAATAATATACAAAAAATTGTAAACCCCTGTTTTGAGTAAACTCTATTATACAATTATATACAAAAAGCTGTAAACCTCCGTTTAGTGTAAACTCTTTTATAATTATATACAAAAAGTTGCAAAACCTCCGTTTAGTGTAAACTCTTTTATAAACACTAATACATTAATATACAAAAAGTTGTAAACCTCTGTTTTGAGTAAACACTACAATACAATGATATATAAAAAGTTGTAAACCCCCATTTTAAGTAAACTCTACTAGAATTATATACAACAAGTTGTAAAACCCCGTTCCGAGTAAACTCCAATACAATAATATACAAAAAGTTGTAAACCCCCGTTTTGAGTAAACTCTACTATACAATTATATACAAAAAGCTGAAAACTTCCGTTTTGAGTAAACTCGACTATAATTATATACATAAAGTTGTAAACCCCCGTTTTGAGTAAACTCTAATACAATAATATACAAAAAGTTGTAAACCCCCGTTTTGAGTACACTCTACTATACAATTATTAACAAAAAGTTGTAAACCCCCATTTTGATTAAACTCTACTATAATTATATACAAAAAGTTGTGAACCTCCGTTTTGAGTAAACACTACTATACAATGATATATAAAAAGTTGTAAACCCCCATTTTGAGTAAACTCTTCTAGAATTATATACAAAAAGTTGTAAAACCCCGTTCCGAGTAAACTCCAATACAATAATATACAAAAAGTTGTAAACCCCCGTTTTGAGTAAACTCTACTATACAATTATATTCAAAAAGTTGTAAACTTCCGTTTGGAGTAAGCTCTACTATAATTATATACAAAAAGTTGAAAACCCCCGTTTTGAGTACACTCTACAATACAATTATTAACAAAAAGTTGTAAACCCCCGTTTTGATTAAACTCTACTATAATTATATACAAAATGTTGTGAACCTCCATTTTGAGTGAACTCTACTATAATTATATACAAAAAGTTGTTAACCCCCATTTTGAGTGAAATCTACTATACAACTATATACAAAAAGCTGTAAACCTGCATTTTGAGTGAACTCTACTATAATTATATACAAAAAGTTGTAAACCCCCGATTTGAGCGATCTTTAATACAATAATATACAAAAAGTTGTAAACCCACGTTTTGAGTAAACTCTACTATACAATTATATACAAAAAGTTGTAAACCGCCGTTTTATTGTACAAAAATTTGTAAACCCCTATTTTTAGTAAACTCTACTAAAAAATTATATACAAAAATTTGTAAACCCCCGTTTTGAGTAAACTCAAATACAATAATATACAAAAAGTTGTAAACCCCCGTTTTGAGTAAACTCTACTATACAAATATTTACAAAAAGTTGTAAACCCCCAATTTGAGTAAACTCTATTATTATTATATACAAAAAGTTGTAAACCACCATTTTCAGTGAACTCTACTATAATTATATACAAAAATACGTAAACCCCCGTTTTGAGTAAACTCTAACAAAATTATATACAAATAGTGGTAAACCCCCGCTTTGACTCTGCTTTACAATTATATACAAAAAGTGGTAAACCTCCGTTTTGAGTGAACTATACTAGAATTATATACAAAAAGTTTTAAACACCCGTTCCGAGTAAACTCTAATACAATAATATACAAAAAGTTGTAAACCCCCGTTTTGAGTAAACTATATTATACAATTATATACAAAAAGATGTAAACCTCCGTTTTGAGTAAACTCTACTATAATTATATACAAAAAGTTGTAAACCCCCGTTTTGAGTAAACTCTAATACAATAATATACAAAAAGTTGTAAACCCCCGTTTTGAGTACACTCTACTATACAATTATTAACAAAAAGTTGTAAACCCCCATTTTGATTAAACTCTACTATAATTATATACAAAAAGTTGTGAACCTCCATTTTGAGTGAACTCTACTATAATTATATACAAAAAGTTGTTAACCAACGTTTTGAGAAAACTCTAATACAATAATACACAAAAAGTTGTAAACACCCATTTTGAGTAAACTCTACTATACAATTATTTACAAAAAGTTGTAAACCCCAATTTTTAATAAACTCTAATATAATTATATAAAAAAAGTTGTAAACCTCCGTTTTCAGTGAACTCTACTATAATTATATACAAAAAGTTGTAAACCCCCGTTTTGAGTAAACTCTAGTATACAATTATATACAAAAAGTTGTTAACCCCTGTTTTGAGTGAACTCTTATAAAATAATATACAAAAAGTTGAAAACCCTCATTTTGAGTAAACTCTACTATACAATTATATACAAATAGTTGTAAACCCCCGTTTTGAGTAAACTCTAACAATATATACAAAAAGTTGTAAGCCCCCGTTTTGAGTAAAATCTACTATACAATTATATACAAAAGCTGTAAACCCCCATTTTGAGTGAACTCTACAATACAAAAAGCTGTAAACCTGCATTTTGAGTGAACTCTACTATAATTATATACAAAAAGTTGTAAACCCCCTTTTTGAGTAAACTCTACTATATAATTATTTACAAAAAGTTGTAAACCCCCTTTTTGAGTAAACTCTACTATAATTATATACAAAAATTTGTAAACCTCCGTATTCAGTGAACTCTACTATTATTATACAGAAAAAGTTGTAAGTCCCCGTTTTGAGTAAACTCTAGTATACAATTATATACAAAAAGTTGTAAACCTTCGTTTTGAGTGAACTCTAATACAGTAATATACAAAAAGTTGTAAGCCCCCGTTTTGAGTAAAGTCTACTATAATTATATACAAAAAGTTGTAAACCCCCCCTTTGAGTAAACTCTAATACAATAAATACAAAAAGTTGTAAACCCCCGTTTTGAGTAAACTCAACTATACAATTATTTACAAAAAGTTGTAAACCCCCGTTTTGAGTAAACTCTAAAACAATAATATACAAAAGTTGTAAACACCCATTTTGAGTAAACTCTACTATACAATTATATACAAAAAGTTGTAAACCTCCGTTTTGAGTGAACTCTACTATAATTATATACAAAAAGTTGTAAACCCCCATTTTGCGTAAACTCTAATACAATAATATACAACGTTTTGAGTAAACTCTACTGTAAAATTATATACAAAAAGTTGTAAACCCCCATTTTGAGTGAACTCTACTATAATTATATACAAAAAGTTGTTAACCCCTGTTTTGAGTAAACTCTTATACAATAATATACAAAAGGATGTAAACCCCTGTTTTGAGTAAACTCTACTATACAATTATATACAAAAAGTTGTAAACCCCCGTTTTGAGTAAACTCTAATAAAATTATATACAAATAGCTGTAAACCCCCGCTTTGACTCTGCTATACAATTATATACAAAAAGTTGTAAACCTCTATTTTGAGTGAATTCTACTAGAATTATATACAAAAAGTTTTAAACACCCGTTCCGTTTAAACTATAATACAATAATATACAAAAAGTTGTAAACCCCCGTTTTGAGTAAACTATATTATACAATTATATACAAAAAGATGTAAACCTCCGATTTGAGTAAACTCTACAATAATTATATACAAAAAGTTGTAAACACCGATTTTAAATAAACTCTAATACAATAATATACAAAAAGTTTGAAACCTCCATTTTGAATAAACTCTACTATACAATTATATACAAAAAGTTGTAAACCCCCGTTTTGAGTGAACTCTAATACAAAAATATACAAAAAGTTGTAAACCCATGTTTTGAGTAAACTCTACTATACGATTATTTAGAAAAAGTTGTAAACACCCGTTTTGAGTGAACTCTAATACAATAATATACAAAAAGTGGTAAGCCCACGTTTTGAGTAAACTCTACTATAATTATATACAAAAAGTTGTAAACATCCATTTTCAGTGAACTCTACTATAATTATATACAAAAAGTTGTAAACCCCCGTTTTGAGCGAACCCTAATACAATAAGATACAAAAAGTTGTAAACCCCCGTTTTGAGTAAACTCTACTATACAATTATATACAAAAAGTTGTAATCCCCCGTTTTATTATACCAAAATTAGTAAACCCCTGTTTTTAGTAAACTATACTAAAAATTATATACAAAAAATTGTAAACCCCCGTTTTGAGTAAACTCTAGTACAATAATATATAAAAAGTTGTAAACCCCTGTTTTAAGTAAACTCTACTATACAATTATTTACAGAAAGTTTTAAACCCCCGTTATGAGTAAGTTCTACTATAATTATATACAGAAAGTTGTAAACCTCCGTTTTGAGTGAACTCTACTTGAATTATATACAAAAAATTGTAAACCCCCGTTCCGAGTAACTCTAATACAATAATATACAAAAAGTTGTAAACCCCCGTTTTGAGTAAACTATATTATACCATTATATACAAAAAGATGTAAACCTCCGTTTTGAGTAAACTCTACTATAATTATATACAAAAAGTTGTAAACCCCCTTTTTAAATAAACTCTAAAACATTAATATACAAAAATTTGTAAACCCCCGTTTTGAGTAAACTATACTATACAATTATATACAAAAAGTTGTAAACCCCCATTTTCAGCAAACTCTACTATAATTATATACAAAAAGTTGTTAACCCACGTTTTGAGTAAACTCAACTATACAATTATATACAAAAAGTTGTAAACCCCCGTTTTGAGTAAACTCTAATACATTAATATATAAAAAGTTGTAAACCCCGTTTTGAGTAAAATATACTATACAATTATGTTCAAAAAGTTGTAAACCCCCGTTTTATTGTACAAAAATTTGTAAACCCCCGTTTTGAGTAAACTCTACTATCAATTATATACAAAAATTTGTAAACCCCCGTTTTGAGTAAACTCTAATACAATAATATACAAAAAGTTGTAAACCCCCGTTTTGAGTAAACTCTACTATACAATTATATACAAAAAGTTGTAAACCCCTTTTTTATTGTACAAAAAGTTGTAAACCCCCGTTTTGAGTAAACTCTACTATACAATTATATACAAAAAGTTGTAAACCCCATTTAGAGTAAACTCTAACACAATAATATACAAAAAGTTGTAAACCCCCGTTTTGAGTAAACTCTATACAATTATATACAAAAAGTTGTAAACCCCCGTTTTGAGTAAACTACTAATACAATAATATACAAAAAGTTGTAAACCCCATTTTGAGTAAACTCTACTATACAATTATATACAAAAGTTGTAAACCCCGTTTGAGTAAACTCTACTATAATTATATACAAAAAGTTGTAAACCCCGTTTGAGTAAACTCTAATACAATAATATACAAAAAGTTATAAACCCCTATTTTGAGTAAACTAAACTATACAATTATATACAAAAAGTTGTAAACCCCCGTTTCATTGTACAAAAATTTGTAAACCCCCATTTTGAGTAAACTCTACTATACAATTATTTACTAAAATTTGTAAACCCCCGTTTTGAGTAAACTCTAATACAATAATATACAGAAAGTTGTAAACCAAACTCTACTATAATTATTTACAAAAAGTTGTAAACCCCCGTTTTGAGTAAACTCTACTATAATTATATACAAAAAGTTGTAAACCACCGTTTTGAGTGAACTCTACTATAATTATGTACAAAAAGTTGTTAACCCCTATTTTGAGTAAACTCCAATACAATGATATACAAAAAGTTGTAAACCCCTATTTTGAATGAACTCTACTATACAATTATATACAAAATAGTTAAACCCCAGTTTTGAGTAAACTCTAATACAATAATATACAAAAAGTTGTAAACCCCCGTTTTGAGTAAACTCTACTATACAATTATATA
>CM044904.1:40655366-40670730 GCA_024500145.1 Gentiana dahurica var. dahurica
ACAAAAATTTGTAAACCCCTATTTTTAGTAAACTCTACTAAAAAATTATATACAAAAATTTGTAAACACCCGTTTTGAGTAAACTCTACTATATAATTATTTACAAAAAGTTGTAAACCCCCAATTTGAGTAAACTCTAGTATAATTATATACAAAAAGTTGTAAACCTCCGTTTTGAGTGAACTCTACTATAATTATATACAAAAAGTTGTAAACCCCCGTTTTGAGTAAACTCTAGTATACAATTATATACAAAAAGTTGTTAACCCCCGTTTTGAGTGAACTCTTATAAAATAATATACAAAAAGTTGTAAACCCTCATTTTGAGTAAACTCTACTATACAATTATACACAAAAAGTTGTAAACCCCCGTTTTGAGTAAACTCTAAACTAATAATATACAAAAAGTTGTAAGCCCCCGTTTTGAGTAAACTCTACTATACAATTATATACAAAAAGCTGTAAACCCTCATTTTGAGTAAACTCTACAATACAATTATATACAAAAAGTTGTAAACCTGCATTTTGAGTGAACTATACTATAATTATATACAAAAAGTTGTAAACCCCCGATTTGAGCGAACTCTAATACAATAATATACAAAAAGTTGTAAACCCCCGTTTTGAGTAAACTCTACTATACAATTATATACAAAAAGTTGTAAACCCCCGTTTTATTGTACAAAAATTTGTAACCCCTGTTTTTAGTAAACTCTACTAAAAAATTATATACAAAAATTTGTAAACCCCCGTTTTGAGTAAACTCAAATACAATAATATACAAAAAGTTGTAAACCCCCGTTTTGAGTAAACTCTACTATACAATTATTTACAAAAAGTTGTAAACCCCTAATTTGAGTAAACTCTATTATTATTATATACAAAAAGTTGTAAACCACCATTTTCAGTGAACTCTACTATAATTATATACAAAAAGTTGTAAACCCCCATTTTGAGTAAACTCTAATAAAATTATATACAAATAGTAGTAAACCCCCGCTTTGACTCTGCTATACAATTATATACAAAAAGTGGTAAACCTCCGTTTTGAGTGAACTATACTAAAATTATATACAAAAAGTTTTAAACACCCGTTCCGAGTAAACTCTAATACAATAATATACAAAAAGTTGTAAACCCCCGTTTTGAGTAAACTATATTATACAATTATATACAAAAAGATGTAAACCGCCGTTTTGAGTAAACTCTACTATAATTATATACAAAAAGTTGTAAACCCCCGTTTTAAATAAACTCTAATACAATAATATACAAAAAGTTGTAAACCTCCGTTTTGAGTAAACTCTACTATACAATTATATACAAAAAGTTGTAAACCCCCGTTTTGAGTAAACTCTAATACAATAATATACAAAAAGTTGTAAACCCCCATTTTGAGTAAACTCTACTATACAATTATTTACAAAAAGTTGTAAACCCCCGTTTTGAGTAAACTCTACTATAATTATATACAAAAAGTTGTAAACATCCATTTTCAGTGAACTCTACTATAATTATATACAAAAAGTTGTAAACCCCTGTTTTGAGTGAACTCTAATACAATAATATACAAAAAGTTGTAAACCCCCGTTTTGAGTAAACTCTACTATACAATTATATACAAAAAGTTGTAAACCCCCGTTTTATTGTACAAAAATTAGTAAACCCCCGTTTTTAGTAAACTCTACTAAAAAATTATATACAAAAAATTGTAAACCCCCGTTTTGAGTAAACTCTAATACAATAATATACAAAAAGTTGTAAACCCCCGTTTTGAGTAAACTCTACTATACAATTATTTACAAAAAGTTGTAAACCCCCATTTTGAGTAAACTCTACTATAATTATATACAAAAAGTTGTAAACCTCCGTTTTGAGTGAACTCTTCTAGAATTATATACAAAAAGTTGTAAACCCTCGTTCCGAGTAAACTCTAATACAATAATATACAAAAAGTTGTAAACACCCGTTTTGAGTAAACTATATTATACAATTATATACAAAAAGATGTAAACCTCCGTTTTGAGTAAACTCTACTATAATTATATACAAAAAGTTGTAAACCCCCGTTTTAAATAAACTCTAATACATTAATATACAAAAAGTTGTAAACCCCCGTTTTGAGTAAACTATACTATACAATTATATACAAAAAGTTGTAAACCCCCATTTTCAGTAAACTCTACTATAATTATATACAAAAAGTTGTTAACCCCCGTTTTGAGTAAACTCTACTATACAATTATATACAAAAAGTTGTAAACCCCCATTTTGAGTAAACTCTAATACATTAATATACAAAAAGTTGTAAACCCCCATTTTGAGTAAACTCTACTATACAATTATGTTCAAAAAGTTGTAAACCCCCGTTTTATTATACAAAAATTTGTAAACCCCCGTTTTGAGTAAACTCTACTATACAATTATATACAAAAAGATGTAAACCCCCGTTTTGAGTAAACTCTAATACAATAATATACAAAAAGTTGTAAACCCCTGTTTTGAGTAAACTCTACTATACAATTATATACAAAAAGTTGTAAACCCCTGTTTTATTGTACAAAAAGTTGTAAACCCCCGTTTTGAGTAAACTCTACTATACAATTATATACAAAAAGTTGTAAACCTCCGTTTTGAGTAAACTCTAATACAATAATATACAAAAAGTTGTAAACCCCCGTTTTGAGTAAACTCTACTATACAATTATATACAAAAAGTTGTAAACCCCTGTTTTATTGCACAAAAAGTTGTAAACCCCCATTTTGAGTAAACTCTACTATACAATTATATACAAAAAGTTGTAAACCCCCATTTTGAGTAAACTCTAATACAATAATATACAAAAAGTTGTAAACCCCCGTTTTGAGTAAACTCTACTATACAATTATATACAAAAAGTTGTAAACCCCCGTTTTGAGTAAACTCTAATACAATAATATACAAAAAGTTGTAAACCCCCGTTTTGAGTAAACTCTACTATACAATTATTTACAAAAAGTTGTAAACCCCCGTTTTGAGTAAACTCTACTATACAATTATATACAAAAAGTTGTAAACCCCCGTTTTGAGTAAACTCTAATAAAATAATATACAAAAAGTTGTAAACCCCCGTTTTGAGTAATCTCTACAATACAATTATATAAAAAAAGTTGTAAACCCCTGTTTTTTGTAAAGTCTACTATACAATTATATACAAAAAGTTGTAAACCTCCGTTTTGAGTGAACTCTACTATAATTATATACAAAAAGTTGTAAACCCCCATTTTGTGTAAACTCTAATACAATAATATACAACGTTTTGAGTAAACTCTACTGTAAAATTATATACAAAAAGTTGTAAACCCCTGTTTTGAGTGAACTCTACTATAATTATATAAAAAAATGTTGTTAACCCCTATTTTGAGTAAACTCTAATACAATAATATACAAAAAGATGTAAACCCCCATTTTGAGTAAACTCTACTATACAATTATATACAAAAAGTTGTAAACCCCCGTTTTGAGTAAACTCTAATAAAATTATATACAAATAGTTGTAAACCCCCACTTTGACTCTGCTATACAATTATATACAAAAAGTTGTAAACCTCCGTTTTGAGTGAACTCTACTAGAATTATATACAAAAAGTTTTAAACACCCGTTCCGTGTAAACTCTAATACAATAATATACAAAAAGTTGTAAACCCCCGTTTTGAGTAAACTATATTATACAATTATATACAAAAAGATGTAAACCTCCGTTTTGAGTAAACTCTACAATAATTAAATACAAAAAGTTGTAAACACCGATTTTAAATAAACTCTAATACAATAATATACAAAAAGTTGTAAACCTCCGTTTTGAGTAAACTCTACTATACAATTATATACAAAAAGTTGTAAACCCCCGTTTTGAGTAAACTCTAATACAATAATATACAAAAAGTTGTAAACCCCCGTTTTGAGTAAACTCTAATACAATAATATACAAAAAGTTGAAAACCCCCATTTTGAGTAAACTCTACTATACAATTATTTAGAAAAAGTTGTAAACCCCCATTTTGAGTAAACTCTACTATAATTATATACAAAAAGTTGTAAACATCCATTTTCAGTGAACTCTACTATAATTATATACAAAAAGTTGTAAACCCCCGTTTTGAGGGAACCCTAATACAATAAGATACAAAAAGTTGTAAACCCCCGTTTTGAGTAAACTCTACTATACAATTATATACAAAAAGTTGTAAACCCCCGTTTTATTGTACAAAAATTAGAAAACCCCTATTTTTAGTAAACTCTACTAAAAATTATATACAAAAAATTGTAAACCCCCGTTTTGAGTAAAATCTAATACAATAATATATAAAAAGTAGTAAACCCCCGTTTTAAGTAAACTCTACTATACAATTATTTACAAAAAGTTTTAAACCCCCGTTTTGAGTAAATTCTACTATAATTATATACAAAAAGTTGTAAACCTCCGTTTTGAGTGAACTCTACTAGAATTATATACAAAAAGTTGTAAACCCCCGTTCCGAGTAAACTCTAATACAATAATATACAAAAAGTTGTAAACCCCCGTTTTGAGTAAACTATATTATAACATTATATACAAAAAGATGTAAACCTCCGTTTTGAGTAAACTCTACTATAATTATATTCAAAAAGTTGTAAACCCCCGTTTTAAATAAACTCTAAAACATTAATATACAAAAAGTTGTAAACCCCCGTTTTGAGTAAACTATACTATACAATTATATACAAAAAGTTGTAAACCCCTATTTTCAGCAAACTCTACTATAATTATATACAAAAAGTTGTTAACCCACGTTTTGAGTAAACTCAACTATACAATTATATACAAAAAGTTGTAAACCCCCGTTTTGAGTAAACTCTAATACATTAATATATAAAAAGTTGTAAAACCCCGTTTTGAGTAAACTCTACTATACAATTATGTTCAAAAAGTTGTAAACCCCCGTTTTATTGTACAAAAATTTGAAAACCCCCGTTTTGAGTAAACTCTACTATACAATTATATACAAAAATTTGTAAACCCCCGTTTTTCAGTAAACTCTAATACAATAATATACAAAAAGTTGTAAACCCCCGTTTTGAGTAAACTCTACTATACAATTATATACAAAAAGTTGTAAACCCCTGTTTTATTGTACAAAAAGTTGTAAACCCCCCGTTTTGAGTAAACTCTACTATACAATTATATACAAAAAGTTGTAAACCCCTATTTTGAGTAAACTCTAACACACTAATATACAAAAAGTTGTAAACCCCCGTTTTGAGTAAACTCTACTATACAATTATATACAAAAAGTTTTAAACCCCCGTTTTGAGTAAACTTTAATACAATAATATACAAAAAGTTGTAAACCCCCGTTTTGAGTAAACTCTACTATACAATTATTTACAAAAAGTTGTAAACCCCCGTTTGGAGTAAACTCTACTATAATTATATACAAAAAGTTGTAAACCTCCATTTTGAGTGAACTCTACTATAATTATATACAAAAAGTTGTAAACCCCCGTTTTGAGCGAACTCTAATACAATAATATACAAAAAGTTATAAACCCCTATTTTGAGTAAACTAAACTATACAATTATATACAAAAAGTTGTAAACCCCCGTTTCATTGTACAAAAATTTGTAAACCCCCATTTTGAGTAAACTCTACTATACAATTATTTACTAAAATTTGTAAACCCCCGTTTTGAGTAAACTCTAATACAATAATATACAGAAAGTTGTAAACCCCCGTTTTGAGTAAACTCTACTATACAATTATTTACAAAAAGTTGTAAACCCCAGTTTTGAGTCAACTCTACTATAATTATATACAAAAAGTTGTAAACCACCGTTTTGAGTGAACTCTACTACAATTATGTACAAAAAGTTGTTAACCCCTATTTTGAGTGAACTCCAATAAAATGATATACAAAAAGTTGTAAACCCCCATTTTGAATTAACTCTACTATACGATTATATACAAAATAGTTAAACCCCGTTTTGAGTAAACTCTAATACAATAATATACAAAAAACTGTAAACCCCCGTTTTGAGTAAACTCTACTATACAATTATTTACAAAAATTTGTAAACCCCCGTTTCGAGTAAACTCTACTATAATTATATACAAAAAGTTGTTAACCCCCGTTTTGAGTAAACTCTAATACATTAATATACAAATAGTTGTAAACTCCCGTTTTGAGTAAACTCTACTATACAATTATATACAAAAAGTTGTAAACCCCCGTTTTGAGTAAACTCTAATAAAATAATATACAAAAAGTTGTAAACCCCCGTTTTGAGTAAACTCTACAATACAATTATATACAAAAAGTTGTAACCTCCTGTTTTTTTGTAAACTCTACTATACAATTATATACAAAAAGTTGTAAACATCCATTTTGAGTGAACTCTACTATAATTATAAACAAAAAGATGTAAACCCCCATTTCGAGTAAACTCTAATACAGTAATATACAATGTTTTGAGTAAACTCTACTGTACAATTATATACAAAAAGTTGTAAACCCCCGTTTTGAGTGAACTCTACTATAATTATATACAAAAAGTTGTAAACCCCCGTTTTGAGTAAACTCTACTATACAATTATATACAAAAAGTTGTAAACCCCCGTTTTGAGTAAACTCTAATAAAATTATATAGAAATAGTTGTAAACCCCCGTTTTGACTCTGCTATACAATTATATACAAAAAGTTGTAAACCTCCGTTTTGAGTGAACTCTACTAGAATTATATACAAAAAGTTCTGAGTAAACTCTAATACAATAATATACAAAAAGTTGTAAACCCCTGTTTTGAGTAAACTCTATTATACAATTATATACAAAAAGCTGTAAACCTCCGTTTAGTGTAAACTCTTCTATAATTATATACAAAAAGTTGCAAACCCCCGTTTTAAATAAACTCTAATACATTAATATACAAAAAGTTGTAAACCTCCGTTTTGAGTAAACACTACTATACAATGATATATAAAAAGTTGTAAACCCCCATTTTGAGTAAACTCTACTAGAATTATATACAAAAAGTTGTAAAACCCCGTTCCGAGTAAACTCCAATACAATAATATACAAAAAGTTGTAAACCCCCGTTTTGAGTAAACTCTACTATACAATTATATACAAAAAGCTGTAAACCCCCGTTTTGAGTAAACTCTAATACAATAATATACAAAAAGTTGTAAACCCCCGTTTTGAGTACACTCTACTATACAATTATTAACAAAAAGTTGTAAACCCCCGTTTTGATTAAATTCTGCTATAATTATATACAAAAAGTTGTGAACCTCCATTTTGAGTGAACTCTACTATAATTATATACAAAAAGTTGTTAACCAACGTTTTGAGAAAACTCTAATACAATAATATACAAAAAGTTGTAAACACCCATTTTGATTAAACTCTACTATACAATTATTTACAAAAAGTTGTAAACCCCAATTTTGAGTAAACTCTAATATAATTATATACAAAAAGTTGTAAACCTCCGTTTTCAGTGAACTCTACTATAATTATATACAAAAAGTTGTAAACCCCCATTTTGAGTAAACTCTAGTATACAATTATATACAAAAAGTTGTTAACCCCCGTTTTGAGTGAACTCTTATAAAATAATATACAAAAAGTTGTAAACCCTCATTTTGAGTAAACTCTACTATACAATTATATACAAATAGTTGTAAACCCCCGTTTTGAGTAAACTCTAAACCAATAATATACAAAAAGTTGTAAGCCCCCGTTTTGAGTAAACTCTACTATACAATTATATACAAAAAGCTGTAAACCCCCATTTTGAGTGAACTCTACTATACAATTATATACAAAAAGCTATAAACCTGCATTTTGAGTGAACTCTACTATAATTATATACAAAAAGTTGTAAACCCCTGATTTGAGCGATCTCTAATACAATAATATACAAAAAGTTGTAAACCCCCGTTTGAGTGAACTCTTATAAAATAATATACAAAAAGTTGTAAACCCTCATTTTGAGTAAACTCTACTATACAATTATATACAAATAGTTGTAAACCCCCGTTTTGAGTAAACTCTAAACCAATAATATACAAAAAGTTGTAAGCCCCCGTTTTGAGTAAACTCTACTATACAATTATATACAAAAAGCTGTAAACCCTCATTTTGAGTGAAATCTACTATACAACTATATACAAAAAGCTGTAAACCTGCATTTTGAGTGAACTCTACTATAATTATATACAAAAAGTTGTAAACCCCCGATTTGAGCGATCTCTAATACAATAATATACAAAAAGTTGTAAACCCCCGTTTTGAGTAACTCTACTATACAATTATATACAAAAAGTTGTAAACCCCCGTTTTATTGTACAAAAATTTGTAAACCCCTGTTTTTAGTAAACTCTACTAAAAAATTATATACAAAAATTTGTAAACACCCGTTTTGAGTAAACTCTACTATACAATTATTTACAAAAAGTTGTAAACCCCCAATTTGAGTAAACTCTATTATTATTATATATAAAAAGTTGTAAACCTCCGTTTTCAGTGAACTCTACTATAATTATATACAAAAAGTTGTAAACCCCCGTTTTGAGTAAACTCTAGTATACAATTATATACAAAAAGTTGTTAACCCCCGTTTTGAGTGAACTCTTATAAAATAATATACAAAAAGTTGTAAACCCTCATTTTGAGTAAACTCTACTATACAATTATATACAAATAGTTGTAAACCCCCGTTTTGAGTAAACTCTAAACTAATAATATACAAAAAGTTGTAAGCCCCCGTTTTGAGTAAACTCTACTATACAATTATATACAAAAAGCTGTAAACCCTCATTTTGAGTAAACTCTACAATACAACTATATACAAAAAGCTGTAAACTTGCATTTTGAGTGAACTCTACTATAATTATATACAAAAAGTTGTAAACCCCCGATTTGAGCGAACTCTAATACAATAATATACAAAAAGTTGTAAACCCCCGTTAAGAGTAAACTCTACTATACAATTATATACAAAAAGTTGTAAACCCCCGTTTTATTGTACAAAAATTTGTAAACCCCTTTTTTAGTAAACTCTACTAAAAAATTATATACAAAAATTTGTAAACCCCCGTTTTGAGTAAACTCAAATACAATAATATACAAAAAGTTGTAAACCCCCGTTTTGAGTAAACTCTACTATACAATTATTTACAAAAAGTTGTAAACCCCCAATTTCAGTAAACTCTATTATTATTATATACAAAAAGTTGTAAACCACCATTTTCAGTGAACTCTACTATAATTATATACAAAAAGTTGTAAACCCCCATTTTGAGTAAACTCTAATAAAATTATATACAAATAGTAGTAAACCCCCGCTTTGACTCTGCTATACAATTATATACAAAAAGTGGTAAACCTCCGTTTTGAGTGAACTATACTAGAATTATATACAAAAAGTTTTAAACACCCGTTCCGAGTAAACTCTAATACAATAATATACAAAAAGTTGTAAACCCCCGTTTTGAGTAAACTATATTATACAATTATATACAAAAAGATGTAAACCTCCGTTTTGAGTAAACTCTACTATAATTATATACAAAAAGTTGTAAACCCCCGTTTTAAATAAACTCTAATACAATAATATACAAAAAGTTGTAAACCTCCGTTTTGAGTAAACTCTACTATACAATTATATACAAAAAGTTGTAAACCCCCGTTTTGAGTAAACTCTAATACAATAATATACAAAAAGTTGTAAACCCCCATTTTGAGTAAACTCTACTATAAAATTATTTAGAAAAAGTTGTAAACCCCCGTTTTGAGTAAACTCTACTATAATTATATACAAAAAGTTGTAAAAATCCATTTTCAGTGAACTTTACTATAATTATATACAAAAAGTTGTAAACCCCCGTTTTGAGCGAACCCTAATACAATAAGATACAAAAAGTTGTAAACCCCCGTTTTGAGTAAACTCTACTATACAATTATATACAAAAAGTTTTAAACCCCTGTTTTATTGTACAAAAATTAGTAAACCCCCGTTTTTAGTAAACTCTACTAAAAAATTATATACAAAAAATTTTAAACCCCCGTTTTGATAAACTCTAATACAATAATATACAAAAAGTTGTAAACCCCCGTTTTAAGTAAACTCTACTATACAATTATTTACAAAAAGTTTTAAACCCCCATTTTGAGTAAACTCTACTATAATTATATACAAAAAGTTGTAAACCTCCGTTTTGAGTGAACTCTTCTAGAATTATATACAAAAAGTTGTAAACCCTCGTCCCGAGTAAACTCTAATACAATAATATACAAAAAGTTGTAAACACCCGTTTTGAGTAAACTATATTATACAATTATATACAAAAAGATGTAAACCTCCGTTTTGAGTAAACTTTACTATAATTATATACAATTAGTTGTAAACCCCCGTTTTAAATAAACTCTAATACATTAATATACAAAAAGTTGTAAACCCCCGTTTTGGGTAAACTATACTATACAATTATATACAAAAAGTTGTAAACCCCCATTTTCAGCAAACTCTACTATAATTATATACAAAAAGTTGTTAACCCACGTTTTGAGTTAACTCTACTATACAATTATATACAAAAAAGTTGTAAACCCTCATTTTGAGTAAACTCTAATACATTAATATACAAAAAGTTGTAAACCCCCATTTTGAGTAAACTCTACTACACAATTATGTTCAAAAAGTTGTAAACCCCCGTTTTATTAAACAAAAATTTGTAAACCCCCGTTTTGAGTAAACTCTACTATACAATTATATACAAAATAAACCCCCGTTTTGAGTAAACTCTAATACAATAATATACAAAAAGTTGTAAACCCCCTGTTTTGAGTAAACTCTACTATACAATTATATACAAAAAGTTGTAAACCCCTGTTTTATTGTACAAAAAGTTGTAAACCCCCGTTTTGAGTAAACTCTACTATACAATTATATACAAAAAGTTGTAAACCCTCGTTTTGAGTAAACTCTACTATACAATTATATCAAAAAGTTGTAAACCCCTGTTTTTTGACAAAAAGTTGTAAACCCCCGTTTTGAGTAAACTCAACTATACAATTATATACAAAAGTTGTAAACCCCCATTTAGAGTAAACTCTAAGACACTAATATACAAAAAATTGTAAACCCCCGTTTGAGAAAACTCTACTATACAATTATATAAAAAAAGTTGTAAACCCCCGTTTTGAGTAAACTCTAATACAATAATATACAAAAAGTTGTAAACCCCCGTTTTGAGTAAACTCTACTATACAATTATATACAAAAAGTTGTAAACCCCCGTTTTGAGTAAACTCTACTATAATTATATACAAAAAGTTGTAAACCCCCGTTTTGATTAAACTCTACTATAATTATATACAAAAAGTTATAAACCTCCGTTTTGAGTGAACTCTACTATAATTATATACAAAAAGTTGTTAACCCACATTTTGAGTAAACTCTAATACAATAATATACAAAAAGTTGTAACCCCATTTTGAGTAAACTCTACTATACAATTATTTACAAAAAGTTGTAAACCCCCATTTTGAGTAAACTCTACTATAATTATATACAAAAAGTTGTAAACCTCCGTTTTCAGTGAACTCTACTATTATTATATAGAAAAAGTTGTAAGTCCCCGTTTTGAGTAAACTCTAGTATACAATTATATACAAAAAGTTGTAAACCCCCGTTTTGAGTAAACTCTAATACAATAATATACAAAAAGTTGTAAACCCCCGTTTTGAGTAAACTCTACTATACAATTATTTACAAAAAGTTGTAAACCCCCGTTTTGAGTAAACTCTAATACAATAATATACAAAAAGTTGTAAACCCCCGTTTTGAGTAAACTCTACTATACAATTATATACAAAAAGTTGTAAACCCCCGTTTTGAGTAAACTCTAATAAAATAATATACAAAAAGTTGTAAACCCCCGTTTTGAGTAATCTCTACAATACAATTATATACAAAAAGTTGTAAACCCCTGTTTTTTGTAAAGTCTACTATACAATTATATACAAAAAGTTGTAAACCTCCGTTTTGAGTGAACTCTACTATAATTATATACAAAAAGTTGTAAACCCCCATTTTGTGTAAACTCTAATACAATAATATACAACGTTTTGAGTAAACTCTACTAAAATTATATACAAAAAGTTGTAAACCCCTGTTTTGAGTGAACTCTACTATAATTATATACAAAAAGTTGTTAACCCCTGTTTTGAGTAAACTCTAATACAATAATATACAAAAGATGTAAACCCCCGTTTTGAGTAAACTCTACTATACAATTATATACAAAAAGTTGTAAACCCCCGTTTTGAGTAAACTCTAATAAAATTATATACAAATAGTTGTAAACCCCCACTTTGACTCTGCTATACAATTATATACAAAAAGTTGTAAACCTCCGTTTTGAGTGAACTCTACTAGAATTATATACAAAAAGTTTTAAACACCCGTTCCGTGTAAACTCTAATACAATAATATACAAAAAGTTGTAAACCCCCGTTTTGAGTAAACTATATTATACAATTATATACAAAAAGATGTAAACCTCCGTTTTGAGTAAACTCTACAATAATTATATACAAAAAGTTGTAAACACCGATTTTAAATAAACTCTAATACAATAATATACAAAAAGTTGTAAACCTCCGTTTTGAGTAAACTCTACTATACAATTATATACAAAAAGTTGTAAACCCCCGTTTTGAGTAAACTCTAATACAATAATATACAAAAAGTTGTAAACCCCCATTTTGAGTAAACTCTACTATACAATTATTTAGAAAAAGTTGTAAACCCCCGTTTTGAGTAAACTCTACTATAATTATATACAAAAAGTTGTAAACATCCATTTTCAGTGAACTCTACTATAATTATATACAAAAAGTTGTAAACCCCCATTTTGAGCGAACCCTAATACAATAAGATACAAAAAGTTGTAAACCCCCGTTTTGAGTAAACTCTACTATACAATTATATACAAAAAGTTGTAAACCCCCGTTTTATTGTACCAAAATTAGTAAACCCCTGTTTTTAGTAAACTCTACTAAAAAATTATATACAAAAAATTGTAAACCCCCGTTTTGAGTAAACTCTAATACAATAATATATAAAAAGTTGTAAACCCCCGTTTTAAGTAAACTCTACTATACAATTATTTACAAAAAGTTTTAAACCCCCGTTTTGAGTAAATTCTACTATAATTATATACAAAAAGTTGTAAACCTCCGTTTTGAGTGAACTCTACTAGAATTATATACAAAAAGTTGTAAACCCCCGTTCCGAGTAAACTCTAATACAATAATATACAAAAAGTTGTAAACCCCCGTTTTGAGTAAACTATATTATACCATTATATACAAAAAGATGTAAACCTCCGTTTTGAGTAAACTCTACTATAATTATATACAAAAAGTTGTAAACCCCCGTTTTAAATAAACTCTAAAACATTAATATACAAAAAGTTGTAAACCCCCGTTTTGAGTAAACTATACTATACAATTATATACAAAAAGTTGTAAACCCCTATTTTCAGCAAACTCTACTATAATTATATACAAAAAGTTGTTAACCCACGTTTTGAGTAAACTCAACTATACAATTATATACAAAAAGTTGTAAACCCCCGTTTTGAGTAAACTCTAATACATTAATATACAAAAAGTTGTAAAACCCCGTTTTGAGTAAACTCTACTATACAATTATGTTCAAAAAGTTGTAAACCCCCGTTTTATTGTACAAAAATTTGTAAACCCCCGTTTTGAGTAAACTCTACTATACAATTATATACAAAAATTTGTAAACCCCCGTTTTGTATATTATTGTATTAGAGTTCACTCAAAACGGGGGTTTAAAACTTTTTGTATATAATTGTATACTAGAGTTTACTCAAAACGGGGACTTACAACTTTTTCTATATAATAATAGTAGAGTTCACTGAAAACGGAGGTTTAAAACTTTTTGTATATAATTATAGTATAGTTTACTCAAAATGGGGGTTTACAACTTTTTGTAAATAATTGTATAGTAGAGTTTACTCAAAAAGGGGGTTTACAACTTTTTGTATATTTTGTATTAGAGTTTACTCAAAATATGGGTTAACAACTTTTTGTATATAATTATAGTAGAGTTCACTCAAAACGGAGGTTTATAACTTTTTGTATATAATTATAGTAGAGTTTACTCAAAATGGGGTTTGTTAATAATTGTATAGTAGAGTTTACTCAAAACGTGGGTTTACAACTTTTTGTATATTATTGTATTAGAGTTTACTCAAAACGGGGGTTTACAACTTTTTGTATATAATTGTATAGTAGAGTTTACTCAAAACACGGGTTAACAACTTTTTTTTACAATAAAACGGGGTTTACAACTTATTGTATATAATTGTATAGTAGAGTTTACTCAAAACGAGGGTTTACAAATATTTTGTATATTATTGTATTAGAGTTCACTCAAAACGGGGGTTTACAACTTTTTGTATATAATTATTGTAGAGTTCACTCAAAACGGTGGTTTACAACTTTTTGTATATAATTATAGTAGAGTTTACTCAAAACAGGGGTTTACAACTTTTTGTAAATAATTGTATAGTAGAGTTTACTCAAAACAAGGGTTTACAACTTTCTATATATTATTGTATTAGAGTTTACTCAAAACGGGGATTTACAAATTTTAGTAAATAATTGTATAGTAGAGTTTACTCAACATGGGGGTTTACAAATTTTTGTACAATGAAACGGGAGTTTACAACTTTTTGTATATAATTGTATAATTTATTTTACTCAAAATAGGGGTTTATAACTTTTTGTATATTTTTGTATTAGAGTTCGCTCAAATCGGGGGTTTACAACTTTTTGTATATAATTATAGTAGAGTTCACTCAAAATGGAGGTTTACACATAGTAGAGTTTACTCTGAACGGGGGTTTACAACTTTTTGTAAATAATTGTATAGTAGAGTTTACTCAAAACGGGGGTTTACAACTTTTTGTATATTATTGTATTAAAGTTTACTCAAAATGGGGGTTTAAAACTTTTTGTATATAATTGTATAGTAGAGTTTACTCAAAACGGGGGTTTACAACTTTTTGTATATTAGTGTGTTAGAGTTTACTCTAAATAGGGGTTTACAACATTTTGTATATAATTGTATAGTAGAGTTTACTCAAAACAGGGGTTTACAACTTTTTGTATATAATTGTATAGTAGAGTTTACTCAAAACGGGGGTTTACAACTTTTTGTATATTATTGTATTAGAGTTTACTCAAAACGGAGGTTTACAACTTTTTGTATATAATTGTATAGTAGAGTTTACTCAAAA
>CM044904.1:40671230-40784562 GCA_024500145.1 Gentiana dahurica var. dahurica
TATAATTGTATAGTAGAGTTTACTCAAAACGGGGGTTTACAACTTTTTGAACAATAAAACTGGGGTTTACAACTTTTTGTACAATAAAACTGGGGTTTACAACTTTTTGTATATAATTGTATAGTAGAGTTTACTCAAAACAGGGGTTTACAACTTTTTGTATATTATTGTATTAGAGTTTACTCAAAACGGGGGTTTACAAATTTTTGTACATAATTGTATAGTAGAGTTTACTCAAAACGGGGGTTTCAAATTTTTGTTCAATAAAACGGGGGTTTACAACTTTTTGAACATAATTGTATAGTAGAGTTTACTCAAAATAGGGGGTTTACAACTTTTTGTATATTAATGTATTAGAGTTTACTCAAAACGGGGGTTTACAACTTTTTGTATATAATTGTATAGTAGAGTTAACTCAAAACGTGGGTTAACAATTTTTTGTATATAATTATAGTAGAGTTTGCTGAAAATGGGGGTTTACAACTTTTTATATATAATTGTATAGTATAGTTTACCCAAAACGGGGGTTTACAACTTTTTGTACATTAATGTATTAGAGTTTATTTAAAACGGGGGTTTACAACTTTTTGTATATTATTATAGTAAAGTTTACTCAAAACGGAGGTTTACATCTTTTTGTATATAATTGTATAATATAGTTTACTCAAAACGGGTGTTTACAACTTTTTGTATATTATTGTATTAGAGATTACTCGGGACGAGGGCTTACAACTTTTTGTATATAATTCTAGAAGAGTTCACTCAAAAATGAAGGTTTACAACTTTTTGCATATAATTATAGTAGAATTTACTCAAAATGGCGGTTTAAAACTTTTTGTAAATAATTGTATAGTAGAGTTTACTTAAAACGGGGGTTTACAACTTTTTGTATATTATTTTATTAGAGTTTACTCAAAATGGGGGTTTACAATTTTTTGTATATAATTTTTTAGTAGAGGTTACTAAAAATGGGGGTTTACTAATTTTTGTACAATAAAACAGGGGTTTAAAACTTTTTGTATATAATTTGTATAGTAGAGTTTACTCAAAACGGGGGTTTACAACTTTTTGTTTCTTATTGTATTAGGGTTTGCTCAAAACGGGGGTTTACAACTTTTTGTATATAATTATAGTAGCGTTCCCTGAAAATGGATGTTTACAACTTTTTGTATATAATTATAGTAGAGGTTACTCAAAACGGGGGTTTACAACTTTTTCTAAATAATTTTATAGTAGAGTTTACTCAAAATGGGAGTTTACAACTTTTTGTATATTATTGTATTATAGTATACTCAAAACAGGGGTTTACAACTTTTTTGTATATAATTGTATAGTAGAGTTTACTCAAAACGGAGGTTTACAACTTTTTGTATATTATTGTATTATAGTTTATTTAAAACGGGGGTTTACAACTTTTTGTATATAATTATAGTAGAGTTTTCTCAAAACGGAGGTTTACATCTTTTTGTATATAATTGTATAATATAGTTTACTCAAAATAGGGGTTTACAACTTTTTGTATATTATTGTATTCGAGTTTACTCGGAACGGGTGTTTAAAACTTTTTGTATATAATGCTAGTATAGTTCACTCAAAACGGAGGTTTACCACTTTTTGGATATAATTGTATAGCAGAGTCAAAGCGGGGGTTTACTACTCTTTGTATATAATTTTATTAGAGTTTACTCAAAACGGGGGTTTACAACTTTTTGTATATAATTATAGTAGAGTTCACTGAAAATGGTGGTTTACAACTTTTTGTATATAATAATAATAGAGTTTACTCAAATTGGGGGTTTACAACTTTTTGTAAATAATTGTATAGTAGAGTTTACTCAAAACGGGGGTTTACAACTTTTTGTATATTATTGTATTTCAGTTTACTCAAAACGGGGGTTTACAAATTTTTGTATATAATTTTTTAGTAGAGTTTGTAAGGTGTAGTGCCCGAAAGACAATTATATAATTGTTTTAGGACAGAATTAGTAATTCATCTTATTATATGCATGTATGCTTATAATTAAGACAGTACTGACAACCCTAAGTACCTCGTTTATGTAATCACATAACTCAGTGTATGGCTATACACAAGAGGATTGAGTTAGTGAGAGTACTTAAAATTAACTTAGTCCGTAGCGTTTATTAATCTGAGTATGGGTCTCATGATTAATTTGCTATTAATGCGCCCAGAACACTTTAGGTGTGACAGTCTTATCCGGACTGTCGGTAATAGGGTACCTAGTGGGGCATTTATATATGATGATAATCATATAGGGCTGGACCGATTTGATTTGAGTTCTCGATATAATTCCGTAATCGAGAAGTCTTATTGAATCACAAGATGATCATGTATGGATTAATCTTAATCCTGAGGTGATCACAGACGACTGCTTAGACTAGGGTAGAGTTTGATGTGTTAGTAAGGATCACTTCGAAGTATGTGGTCCAACACTTCTCGTTGGCTCTATTCTGGAATGAGTGAGTGGTCTGTGCTATCACAGATATGGAATCCATTCCTTCCCTCGGGAAGTAGAGAGACAGTTCCCTTATTTGTTGACCCTAGAAACTGATCGATCGGCCGAGTTCATATTATATTGAATATGAACTAATTGATCACTAGGGGTTAATGGTAAATAAGGATAATATGTTTCGAGAAGGGTTTACGGAAATATCCCGAATCGAAGTGAACAGTCTATGGAGGATTTATCCGTATGTAATGATTATATCAGTGGACGCTTTCGACTCATAAATTGAGTATAAGTTATCTATATTCGATAGAGTTCAGTTTCGGGTTTATGGTGGTGTAATCCCGGAATTAATAGGTTGGATATAATTATTCTGTCTGACGAATAATTTTATCTAATTTATTGTAGCTACTGAATATGGGTCCATGGTCCCCGACGTGGCTCCTAATATAGCATAATTGGATTTCTCGTCGTTGCACCTCAATTATAATTAAATAGTGGATTGGGCTATTTAATTTGATATGTGGATTAATTGTTTAGTTGGACTAGATAATTAAATACATGGAAAAGATATTTTTCGTGGACTCGGCCCAAATTAGTGTGTTGACTTTTTGACCTCATTGGTCAAATATAGGAAATAATGCGTGGACCTTTTCTTTGTGAAAGGTGGCGCCAATATGATTAAATATTTGTCAAGAAATTAGTTTTCTTGGATAATTATTTGACATGTGATTTATCTTTTATTTGTTAAATGATAATTCATGGAATATTAGATAATAATATGATTTATCTTAATTTGTTTGGGATAATCATTTTATTTATCTTTTATTTGGAAAAAGGATTAATGTAATAATTATCTCTTAATTATTTAATCCTTGGAGGTTAAGTTTTACTCTCCTATATAAAGAGAGTTCTTCCAAGCCTTTTAAAACATACTATTCACGTCACTATTCACAAGAGAAATTGGCTGAAAATTTCGGCCTCTATTCTTAGGGTTCGAGTTGGAAAAATCTTCGGGATTTTTCCGGTAGCATATCAAAGAGGTCCGGCGGCGGGAAACACCATCCACCTGGTGTTGCTGGGAGACACACGTTGGAAGGCTGTGGTTTCTCAATCACGTGTTCTTGGAGACCTTTTGTTCTTGGAGTTAAGCACCATAAAAAGGTAGGCTCCTAAACCCCCTTGTAGGATTGGATCTTTTATTTATGTATTTTGTTTCGTTTAGATCTAGATCTGATGCCTTCCGCTGCGTAATCGGGTCAATCCATAATTGATCCGACGATATTACATCTAACAAGTGGTAGCAGAGCCTTTGATCTAACGATCAAAGTATATGAATTTTAGATCTTGGAGTGGAAAAGCATGTTTTAGATGTTTTATTTCGTTTTTTTGGTAAAATTCGAATTTAATCATGATTGTATGCTTGTGATTGTTGTGGTTGAAGAGATGGATTGGGGTTGGTATTGTTTACTCGTTAGATCTATTGTAAACTCATATAAATTCGTTTATATGAGTATAGGAAATTTTGTAATTTTAATTTCCTAGAAGTAGATCTGTTTTATTGCTGTTCCGTTTTTTATTTTTTCCCGGCGTTTGAGCCATTGAAACGACAATCCCTCCGGTCAGAATGAAGAATAAAAGTTGAAGAACATGCCCTCAAAATTTCGTGACGATCGGAGTCGATCTCGATGTCCGATCGCTGCTATAAAGTTGCTGCTGTAACAGAAAAGCACAGCAGGCATTAAAACCCTAGCTGTGAGTTCGTCGAATTTCTGGAAGATATTGGACCGTTGAAACGAAGATCCGACCGTTCAGATCGACTACCATGGAGTTATGAACAAGCCCTAAAAATTTAAGGTCGATCGGGGTATTACAACTTTTTGTACAATAAAGCAGGGGTTTACAACTTTTTGTACAATAAAGCAGGGGTTTACAACTTTTTGTATATAATTGTATAGTAGAGTTTACTCAAAACGGGGGTTTACAACTTTTTGTATATTATTGTATTAAAGTTTACTCAAAACGGGGGTTTACAATTTTTTTTATATAATTGTATAGTAAAGTTTACTCAAAACAGGGGTTTACATATTTTTGTACAATAAAACGAGGGTTTACAACTTTTTGAACATAATTGTATAGTAGAGTTTACTCAAAACGGGGGTTTACAACTTTTTATATATTAATGTATTAGAGTTTACTCAAAACGGGGGTTTACAACTTTTTGTATAAAATTGTATAGTTGAGTTTACTCAAAACGTGGGTTAACAACTTTTTGTATATAATTATTGTAGAGTTTGCTGAAAATGGGGGTTAACAACTTTTTGTATATAATTATAGTAGAGTTTGCTCAAAACGGGGGTTTACAACTTTTTGTATATTAATGTTTTAGATTTTATTTAAAACGGGGGTTTATAACTTTTTGTATATAATTATAGTAGAGTTTACTCAAAACAGAGGTTTACATCTTTTTGTATATAATGGTATAATAGAGTATACTCAAAATGGCGGTTTACAACTTTTTGTATATTATTGTACTAGAGTTCAGTCAGAACGGGGGTTTACAAATTTTTGTATATAATTCTAGTAAAGTTCACTCAAAACGGAGGTTTACAACATTTTGTATATAATTATAGTAGAATTTACTCAAAACGGGGGTTTAAAACTTTTTGTGAATAATTGTATAGTAGAGTTTACTTAAAACGGGGGTTTACAACTTTTTATATATTATTGTATTAGAGTTTACTCAAAACGGGGGTTTACAATTTTTTGTAAAAAATTTTTAGTTAGAGTTTACTAAAAACAGGGGTTACTAATTTTGGTACAATAAAACGGAGGTTTACAACTTTTTGTATATAATTGTATAGTAGAGTTTACTCAAAACGGGGGTTTACAACTTTTTGTATCTTATTCTATTAGGGTTCGCTCAAAACGGTGGTTTACAACTTTTTGTATATAATTATAGTAGAGTTCACTGAAAATGGATATTTACTACTTTTTGTATATAATTATAGTAGAGTTTACTCAAAACAAATAATTGTATAGTAGAGTTTAATCAAAATGGGGGTTTACAACTTTTTGTATATTATTGTATTAGAGTTTACTCAAAACGGGGGTTTACAACTTTTTGTATATAATTGTATAGTAGAGTTTACTCAAAACGGAGGTTTACAACTTTTTGTAAATTATTGTATTATAGTTTATTTAAAATCAGTGTTTACAACTTTTTGTATATAATTATTGTAGTGTTTACTCAAAACGGAGGTTTACATCTTTTTGTATATAATTGTATAACATAGTTTACTCAAAACGGGGGTTTACAACTTTTTGTATATTATTGTATTAGAGTTTACACGGAACGGGTGTTTAAAATTTGTATATACATATAGTAGAGTTGACTCAAAACAGGGTTTACAAATTTTTGTATATAATTGTAGAGTTTACTTAAAATGGGGGTTTACTACTTTTTGTATATTATTGTATTAGAGTTTACTCAAAACAGGGATATACAAATTTTTGTACAATAAAACAGGGGTTTACAAATTTTTGTATATAATTGTATTGTAGAGTTTACTCAAAACGGTGCTTTACAACTTTTTGTATATTATTGTATTAGAGTTTACTTAAAACGGGGGTCAACAACTTTTTGTATATAATTATAATAGAGTTCACTCAATACGGGGGTTCACAACTTTTTTTATATAATTGTACAGTAGAGTATACTCAAAACGTTGTGTATTATTGTATTAGAGTTTACTCAAAATAGGGGTTTACAACATTTTGTATATAATTATAGTAGAGTTCACTCAAAACGGAGGTTTACAACTTTTTGTATTTAATTGTATAGTAGACTTTACAAAAAGAAGGGATTTACAACTTTTTGTATATAATTGTATTGTAGAGTTTACTCAAAACGGGGGTTTACAACTTTTCGTATATTATTTTATTAGAATTTACTCAAAACGGGGGTTTACAACTTTTTGGGTATAATTGTATAGTAGAGTTTACTCAAAACAGGGGTTTACAACTTTTTGTATATTATTGTTTCAGAGTTTACTCAAAACGGGGGTTTACAACTTTTTGTATATAATTATAGTAGAGTTCACTGAAAATTGAGGTTTACAACTTTTTGTATATAATTATAGTAGAGTTTACTCAAAACGGGGGTTTAAAACTTTTTGTAAATAATTGTATAGTAGAGTTTACTCAAAATGGGGGTTTACAACTTTTTGTATATTATTGTATTAGAGTTTACTTAAAACGGGGGTTTACTACTTTTTGTATATAATTGTATTGTAGAGTTTACTCAAAAAGGAGGTTTACAACTTTTTGTATATTATTGTATAGTAGAGTTTACTCAAAACGGGGTTTTACAACTTTTTGTATATTGTTGTATTAGAGTTTCCTCGGAACGGGGGTTTACAACTTTTTGTATAAAATTCTAGTAGAGTTCACTCAAAACGGGTGTTTTCAAATTTTTTGTATATAATTGTATACCAGAGTCAAAACTGGGGTTTACAACTATTTTTATATAATTTTATTAGAGTTTACTCAAAACATGGGTTTACTACTTTTTGTATGTAATTGTATAGTGGAGTTTACTCAAAATGGGGGTTTACAACATTTTGTATATTATTGTATTAGAGTTTACTCAAAATGGGGGTTAACAACTTTTTGTGTATAATTTTAGTAGAGTTCACTCAAAATGGCGGTTTACAACTTTTTGTATATAACTGTACAGTAGATTTTACTCAAAACGTTGTATGTTTAGAGTTTACTGAAAATGGGGGTTTACAACTTTTTATATATAATTATAGTAGAGTTCACTCAAAACGGAGGTTTACAACTTTTTGTATATAATTGTATTGTAGACTTTACAAAAAAAAGGGGTTTACAACTTTTTCAATATAATTGTATTGTAGAGCTTACTCAAAACGGGGGTTTGCAACTTTTTGTATATTATTTTATTAGCGTTTACTCAAAACGGGGGTTTACAACTTTTTGTTTATAATTGTATAGTAGAGTTTACTCAAAACGGGGGTTTACAACTTTTTATATATTATTGTTTTAGAGTTTACTCAAAACGGGGGTTTACAACTTTTTGTATACAATTGTATAGTAGAGTATAGTCAAAACGGGGGTTTACAACTTTTTTTATATTATTGTATTAGAGTTTACTCAAAACAGGGGTTTACAACTTTTTGTATATAATTATAGTAGAGTTTACTCAAAACGGGGGCTTACCACTTTTTGTATATTATTGTATTAGAGTTCACTCAAAACGGGTGTTTACAACTTTTTGTATATAATTGTATAGGAGAGTTTACTCAAAACGGGGGTTTACAACTTTTTGTAAATTATTGTATTAGAGTTTACTCAAAACGTGGGTTTACAACTTTTTGTATATAATTATAGTAGAGTTCACTCTAAACGGAGGTTCACAACTTTTTGTATATAATTATAGTAGTGTTTACTCAAAACGAGGGTTTACAACTTTTTGTTAATAATTGTATAGTAGAGTTTACTCAAAATGGGGGTTTACAAATTTTTGATAGTATTGCATTAGAGTTTACTCAAAACGGGGGTTTACAAATTTTTGTATATAATTGTATAGTAGAGTTTACTCAAAATGCGGGTTTACAACTTTGTTTACAACAAAATGGGGTTTACAACTTTTTGTATATAATTGTATTGTAGAGTTTACTCAAAAATGGGGGTTTACACCTTTTTGTATATTATTGTATTAAAGTTCACTCAAAACGGAGGTTTACAACTTTTTGTATATAATTTTAGTAGAGTTAACTCAAAACGGAGGTTTACAACTTTTTGTATATAATTATAGTTGAGTTTACTCAAAACGGGGGTTCACAACTTTTTGTAAATAATTGTATATTATTACGGGGGTTTACAACTTTTTGTATATTATTGTATTAGAGTTTACTCAAAACGGGTGTTTACAATTTTTTGTATGTAATTATAGTAGAGTTCACTCAAAACGCAGGTTTACAGCTTTTTGTATATAGTTGTATAGTAGAGTTCACTCAAAACAGGGGTTTACAGCTTTTTGTATATTATTGGTTTAGAGTTTACAACTTTTGTATATATTGTATAGTAGAGTTTACTCAAAACGGGGGTTTACAACTTTTCTATATTATTGTATTAGAGTTCACTCAAAACGGGGGTTTACAACTTTTAGTATATAATTATTGTAGAGTTTATTCAAAATGAGGGTTTACATCTTTTTGTATATTATTGTATTAGAGTTCACTCAAAACGTGGGTTTACAAATTTTTGTATATAATTGTATACTAGAGTTTACTCAAAACGGGGGTTTACAACTTTTTGTATATAATTATAGTAGAGTTCACTCAAAACGGAGGTTTACAACTTTTTGTGTATAATTATAGTAGAGATTACTCAAAATGGGGTTTTACAACTGTTTGTAAATAATTGTATAGTAGAGTTTACTCAAAACGGGGGTTTACAACTTTTTGTATATTATTATATTAGAGTTTACTCAATACGTGGGTTGACAAATTTTTGTATATAATTAAAGTAGAGTTCACTCAAAACGGAGGTTCACAATTTTTTGTATATATTTATAGTAGAGTTTACTCACAACGGGGGTTTACACCTTTTTGTTAATAATTGTATAGTAGAGTTTACTCAAAACAGGGGTTTACAACTTTTGGTATATTATTGTATTAGAGTTTACTCAAAACGGGGGTTTACATCTTTTTGTAAATAATTATAGTAGAGTTCACTCAAAACGGGGGTTTACAACTTTTTGTATATAATTTTACAGTAGAGTTAACTCCAAACGTTGTATATTATTGTATTAGAGTTTACTCAAAATAGGGTTTTACACTTTTTGTATATAATTATAGTAGAGTTCACTCAAAACGGAGGTTTACAACTTTTTGTATATAATTGTATACTAGACTTTTCAAAAAAAAAAAGGGTTTACAACATTTTGTATATAATTGTATTGTAGAGTTTACTCAAACCGGGGGTTTACAACTTTTTGTATATTATTTTATTTGAGTTTACTCAAAACGGTGGATTACAACTTTTTGTATATAATTGTTTAGTAGAGTATACTCAAAACGGGGGTTTACAACTTTTTGTATATTATTGTTTAAGAGTTTACTCAAAATGAGGGTTTACAACTTTTTGTATATTATTGTATTAGAGTTCGCTCAAAACGGGGGTTTACAACTTTTTGTATATTAATATAGTAGAGTTCACTGAAAATGGAGGTTTACAACTTTTTGTTTATAACTATAGTAGTGTTTACTCAAAACGGGGGTATACAACTTTTTGTAAATATTTGTATAGTAGAGTTTACTCAAAACGGGGGTTTACAACTTTTTGTATATTATTGTATTAGAGTTTACTCAAAATGGGGATTTACAACTTTTTGTATATAATTGTATAGTAGAGTTTACTCAAAACGGAGGTTTACAACTTTTGGTATATTATTGTATTAGAGTTTACTCAAAACGGGGGTTTACAACTTTTTGTATATAATTATAGTAGAGTTTACTCAAAACGGTGGTTTACAACTTTTTGTATATAATTGTATAGTAGAGTTTACTCAAAACGGGGGTTAACAACTTTTTTATATTATTGTATTAGAGTTTACTCGGAACGGGGGTTTACAAATTTTTGTACATAATTCTAGTAGAGTTCACTCAAAACGGAGGTTTACAACTTTTTGTATATAATTGTATAGCAGAGTCAAAATAGGGGTTTACAACAATTTGTATATAATTTTATTAGAGTTTACTCAAAACGAGGGTTTACAACTTTTTGTATAAAATTGTATAGTAGAGTATACTCAAAACGGGGGTTTACTACTTTTTGTATATTATTGTATTAGAGTTTACTCAAAACGGGGGTTAAAACCTTTTTGAATATAATTATAGTAGAGTTCACTCAAAATGGGGGTTTACAATTTTTTGTATATAATTGTACAGTAGAGTTTACTCAAAACGTTGTATATTATTGTATTAGTGTTTACTCAAAATGGGGGTTTACAAATTTTTGTATATAATTATAGTAGAGTTCACTCAAAACGGAGGTTTCCAACTTTTTGTATATAATTGTATAGTAGACTTTACAAAAACAGGGGTTTACAACTTTTTGTATATAATTGTATTGTAGAGTTTACTCAAAACGGGGGTTTAGAACTTTTTGGAAATAATTGTATAGTAGAGTTTACTCAAAACGGAGGTTTACAACTATTTGTATATAATTGTATAGTAGAGTTTACTCAAAACGGGGGTTTACAACTTTTTGAATATTATTGTATTAGAGTTTACTCAAAACGGGGGTTAAAACCTTTTTGTATATAATTATAGTTGAGTTCACTCAAAACGGAGGTTTACAACTTTTTGTATATAATTGTAGAGTAGAGTTTACTCAAAACGTTGTATATTACTGTATTAGTGTTTACTCAAAATGGGGGTTACAAATTTTTGTATATAATTATAGTAGAGTTCACTCAAAACGGAGGTTTACAACTTTTTGTATATAATTGTATAGTAGACTTTACAAAACACAGGGGTTTACAACTTTTTGTATATAATTGTATTGTAAAGTTTACTCAAAATGGGGGTTTAAAACTTTTTGTATATAATTGTATAGTAGAGTTTACTCAAAATGGGGGTTTACAACTTTTTGTATAATTGTATAGTAGAGTTACTCAAAACGGGGGTTTACAACTTTTTGTATATTATTGTATTAGAGTTTACTCAAAACGGGGGTTAAAACCTTTTTGTATATAATTATAGTAGAGTTTACACAAAATGGGGGTTTACAACTTTTTGTAAATAAATGTATAGTAGAGTTTACTCAAAATAGGGGTTTACAACTTTTTGTATTTTATTTTATTGGAGTTTACACAAAACGGGGGTTTACAACTTTTTGTACATAATTGTATAGTAGAGTTTACTCAAAACGGGGGTTTACAACTTTTTGTATATTATTGTATTAGAGTTTACTCAAAACGGGGATTTACAACTTTTTTTATATAATTGTATAGTAGAGTTTACTCAAAACGGGGGTTTACAACTTTTTGTATATAATTATAGTAGAGTTTACTCAAAACGTAAGTTTACAGCTTTTTGTATATAATTGTATAGTAGAGTTTACTCAATACGGGGGTTTACAACTTTTTGAATATTATTGTATTGGAGTTTCTCGGAACGGGGTTTCACAACTTTTTGTATATAATTCAAGTAAAGTTCACTCAAAACGGAGGTTTATAACTTTTTGTATATAATTGTATAGCAGAGTCAAAACTTGGGTTTACAACAATTTGTATATAATTTTATTAGAGTTTACTCAAAACGGGTGTTTACAACTTTTTGTAAATAATTGTATAGTAGAGTTTACTCAGAACAGGGGTTAACAACTTTTTGTGTGTTATTGTATTAGAGTTTACTCAAAAAGGAGGTTTACAACTTTTTGTATATAATTGTATAGTAGTGTTTACTCAAAACGGGGATTTACAACTTTTTGTACAATAAAATGGGGGTTTACAACTTTTTGTATATAATTGTATAGTTGAGTTTACTCAAAACGGGGGTGTACAACTTTTTGTATATTATTGTATTAGAGTTTACTCAAAACAGGGGTCAACAACTTTTTGTATAGAATTATAGTAGAGTTCACTCAAAACGGGGGTTTACAACTTTTTGTATATAATTGTATAGTAGAGTTTACTCAAAATAGGGGTTTACAACTTTTTGTATATTATTGTTTTAGAGTTTACACAAAATGGGGGTTTACAAATTTTTGTATATAATTGTATAGTAGAGTTTACTCAAAACGGGGGTTGACAAATTTTTGTACAATAAAACGTGGGTTTACAACTTTTTGTAAATAATTATATTGTAGAGTTACTCAAAATGGGGGTTTACAATTTTTTGTATATTAATGTATTGAGTTTACTCAAAATTTGGGTTTACAACTTTTATATATAATTGTATAGTAGAGTTTACTCAAAATAGGGGTTTAAAACTTTTTGTATTTTAATGTATTAGAGTTTACTCAATACGGGGGTTAACAACTTTTTGTAAATAATTGTATAGTAGAGTTTACTCAAAACAGAGGTTTACAACTTTTTGTATATTATTGTATTAGGGTTTACTCAAAACGGGGGTTTACAACATTTTGTATATATTTGTATAGTAGAGTTTACTCAAAACGGGGGGTTACAACTTTTTTTATATTATTGTATTAGAGTTTACTGAAAACGGGGGTTAACAACTTTTCATATATAATTATAGTAGAGTTCACTCAAACGGAGGTTTAAAACTTTTAGTATATACATATAGTAGAGTTGACTCAAAACGGGGGTTTACAAATTTTTGTATATAATTGTGAAGTTTACTTAAAATTTTGGTTTACAACTTTTTGTATATTATTGTATTAGAGTTTACTCAAAACAGGGGTTTACATATTTGTGTATATAGTTTTTTAGTAGTGTTTACTAAAAACGGGGGTATACAAAATTTTGTACAATAAAACGGGGGTTAAAACCTTTTTGTATATAATTATAGTAGAGTTTACACAAAATGGGGGTTTACAACTTTTTGTAAAAAAATGTATAGTAGAGTTTACTCAAAATAGGGGTTTACAACTTTTTGTATTTTATTTTATTGGAGTTTACACAAAACGGGGGTTTACAACTTTTTGTACATAATTGTATAGTAGAGTTTACTCAAAACGGGGGTTTACAACTTTTTGTATATTATTGTATTAGAGTTTACTCAAAACGGGGATTTACAACTTTTTTTATATAATTGTATAGTAGAGTTTACTCAAAACGGGGGTTTACAACTTTTTGTATATAATTATAGTAGAGTTTACTCAAAACGTAAGTTTACAGCTTTTTGTATATAATTGTATAGTAGAGTTTACTCAATACGGGGGTTTACAACTTTTTGAATATTATTGTATTGGAGTTTCTCGGAACGGGGTTTCACAACTTTTTGTATATAATTCAAGTAAAGTTCACTCAAAACGGAGGTTTATAACTTTTTGTATATAATTGTATAGCAGAGTCAAAACTTGGGTTTACAACAATTTGTATATAATTTTATTAGAGTTTACTCAAAACGGGTGTTTACAACTTTTTGTAAATAATTGTATAGTAGAGTTTACTCAGAACAGGGGTTAACAACTTTTTGTGTGTTATTGTATTAGAGTTTACTCAAAAAGGAGGTTTACAACTTTTTGTATATAATTGTATAGTAGTGTTTACTCAAAACGGGGATTTACAACTTTTTGTACAATAAAATGGGGGTTTACAACTTTTTGTATATAATTGTATAGTTGAGTTTACTCAAAACGGGGGTGTACAACTTTTTGTATATTATTGTATTAGAGTTTACTCAAAACAGGGGTCAACAACTTTTTGTATAGAATTATAGTAGAGTTCACTCAAAACGGGGGTTTACAACTTGTTGTATATAATTGTATAGTAGAGTTTACTCAAAATAGGGGTTTACAACTTTTTGTATATTATTGTTTTAGAGTTTACACAAAATGGGGGTTTACAAATTTTTGTATATAATTGTATAGTAGAGTTTACTCAAAACGGGGGTTGACAAATTTTTGTACAATAAAACGTGGGTTTACAACTTTTTGTACATAATTATATTGTAGAGTTACTCAAAATGGGGGTTTACAATTTTTTGTATATTAATGTATTGAGTTTACTCAAAATTTGGGTTTACAAATTTTATATATAATTGTATAGTAGAGTTTACTGAAAATAGGGGTTTAAAACTTTTTGTATTTTAATGTATTAGAGTTTACTCAATACGGGGGTTAACAACTTTTTGTAAATAATTGTATAGTAGAGTTTACTCAAAACAGAGGTTTACAACTTTTTGTATATTATTGTATTAGGGTTTACTCAAAACGGGGGTTTACAACATTTTGTATATAATTGTATAGTAGAGTTTACTCAAAACGGGGGGTTACAACTTTTTTTATATTATTGTATTAGAGTTTACTAAAAACGGGGGTTAACAACTTTTCATATATAATTATAGTAGAGTTCACTCAAACGGAGGTTTAAAACTTTTAGTATATACATATAGTAGAGTTGACTCAAAACGGGGGTTTACAAATTTGTGTATATAATTGTGAAGTTTACTTAAAATTGGGGTTTACAACTTTTTGTATATTATTGTATTAGAGTTTACTCAAAACAGGGGTTTACATATTTGTGTATATAGTTTTTTAGTAGTGTTTACTAAAAACGGGGGTATACAAAATTTTGTACAATAAAACGGGGGTTTACAAATTTTTGTATATAATTGTATAGTAGGGTTTACTCAAAACGGTGGTTTACAACTTTTTGTATATTATTGTATTAGAGTTTACTTAAAACGAGGGTCAACAACTTTTTGTATATAATTATAGTAGAGTTCACTCAAAATGGGGTTTACAACTTTTTTTATATAATTGTACAGTAGAGTATACTCAAAACGTTGTGTATTATTGTATTAGAGTTTACTCAAAATAGGGGTTAACAACATTTTGTATATAATTATATTAGACTTCACTCAAAATGGAGGTTTACAACTTTTTGTATTTAATTGTATAGTAGACATTACAAAAAGAAGGGGTTTACAACTTTTTGTATATAATTGTATTGTAAAGTTTACTCAAAACCGGGGTTTACAACTTTTTGTATATTATTTTATTAGAGTTTACTCTAAACGGGGGTTTACAACTTTTTGTGTATAATTGTATAGTAGAGTTTACTCAAAACGGGGGTTTACAACTTTTTGTATATTATTGTTTTAGAGTTTACTCAAAACAGGGGTATACAACTTTTTGTATATAATTATAGTAGAGTTTGCTGAAAACGTGGGTTTACAACTTTTTGTATATAATTGTATAGTAGACTTTACTCAAAACGGCGGTTTAAAACTTTTTGTATATTAATGTATTAGAGTTTACTCAATATGGAGGTTAACAACTTTTTGTAAATAATTTTATAGTAGAGTTTACTCAAAACAGGGGTTTACAACTTTTTGTATATTATTGTATTAGAGTTTACTCAAAACGGGGGTTTACAACATTTTGTGAATAATTGTATAGTAGAGTTTACTCAAAATGGGGGTTTACAAATTTTTGTATATTATTGTATTAGGGTTTACTCAAAACGGGGGTTTACAACATTTTGTATATAATTGTATAGTAGAGTTTACTCAAAACAGGGGGTTACAACTTTTTTTATATTATTGTATTAGAGTTTACTGAAAACGGGGGTTAACAACTTTTCATATATAATTATAGTAGAGTTCACTCAAAACGGAGGTTTAAAACTTTTTGTATATACATATTATAGTTGAGTTGACTCAAAACGGGGGTTTACAAATTTTTGTATATAATTGTAAAGTTTACTTAAAATGGGGGTTTACTACTTTTTGTATATTATTGTATTAGAGTTTACTCAAAACAGGGGTTTACAAATTTTTCTATATAGTTTTTTAGTAGATTTTACTAAAAGCGAGGGTATACAAAATTTTGTACAATAAAACGGGGGTTTACAAATTTTTGTATATAATTGTATAGTAGGCTTTACTCAAAACGGTGGTTTACAACTTTTTGTATATTATTGTATTAGAGTTTACTTAAAATGGGGGTCAACAACTTTTTGTATATAATTATAGTAGAGTTCACTCAAAATGGGGTTTACAACTTTTTTTATATAATTGTACAGTAGAGTATACTCAAAACGTTGTGTATTATTGTATTAGAGTTTACTCAAAATAGGGGTTTACAACATTTTGTATATAATTATAGTAGAGTTCACTCAAAACGGAGGTTTACAACTTTTTGTATTTAATTGTATAGTAGACATTACAAAAAGAAGGGGTTTACAACTTTTTGTATATAATTGTATTGTAGAATTTACTCAAAACAGGGGTTTACAACTTTTTGTATATTATTTTATTAGAGTTTACTCAAAACGGGGGTTTACAACTTTTTGTGTATAATTGTATAGTAGAGTTTACTCAAAACGGGGGTTTACAACTTTTTGAATATTATTGTTTTAGAGTTTACTCAAAACGGGTGTTTACAACTTTTTGTATATAATTATAGTAGAGTTCACTGAAAATGGAGGTTTACAACTTTTTGTATATAATTATTGTAGAGTTTACTCAAAACGGGGGTGAACAACTTTTTGTAAATAATTGTATAGTAGAGTCTACTCAAAATGGGGGTTTACAACTTTTTGTATATTATTGTATTAGAGTTTACTTAAAACGGGGGTTTACAACTTTTTGTATATAATTGTATAGTATAGTTTACTCAAAACGGAGTTTTACAACTTTTTGTATATTGTTGTATTAGAGTTTACTCGGAACGGAGGTTTACAACTTTTTGTATATAATTCTAGTAGAGTTCACTCAAAACAGAGGTTTACAAATTTTTTGTATATAATTGTATACCAGAGTCAAAACTGGGGTTTACAACAATTTTTTTATAATTTTATTAGAGTTTACTCAAAACAGGGGTTTACGACTTTTTGTATATAATTGTATAGTAGAGTTTACTCAAAATGGGGGTTTACAACTTTTTGTATATTATTGTATTAGAGTTTACTCAAAACAGGGGTTTACAACTTTTTGAATATTATTGTATTAGAGTTTACTTAAAACGGGGGTTTACAACTTTTTGTATATAATTGTATAGTATAGTTTACTCAAAACGGAGTTTTACAACTTTTTGTATATTGTTGTATTAGAGTTTACTCGGAACGGAGGTTTACAACTTTTTGTATATAATTCTAGTAGAGTTCACTCAAAACGGAGGTTTACAATTTTTTTGTATATAATTGTATACCAGAGTCAAAACTGGGGTTTACAACAATTTTTATATAATTTTATTAGAGTTTACTCAAAACGGGGGTTTACAACTTTTTGTAAATAATTGTATAGTAGAGTTTACTCAAAACGGGGGTTTACAACTTTTTGTATATTATTGTATTAGAGTTTACTCAAAACGGGGATTTACAACTTTTTTTATATAATTGTATAGTAGAGTTTACTCAAAACGGGGGTTTACAACTTTTTGTATATAATTATAGTAGAGTTTACTCAAAACGTAAGTTTACAGCTTTTTGTATATAATTGTATAGTAGAGTTTACTCAATACGGGGGTTTACAACTTTTTGAATATTATTGTATTGGAGTTTCTCGGAACGGGGTTTCACAACTTTTTGTATATAATTCAAGTAGAGTTCGCTCAAAACGGAGGTTTATAACTTTTTGTATATAATTGTATAGCAGAGTCAAAACTTGGGTTTACAACAATTTGTATATAATTTTATTAGAGTTTACTCAAAACGGGTGTTTACAACTTTTTGTAAATAATTGTATAGTAGAGTTTACTCAGAACAGGGGTTAACAACTTTTTGTGTGTTATTGTATTAGAGTTTACTCAAAAAGGAGTTTTACAACTTTTTGTATATAATTGTATAGTAGTGTTTACTCAAAACGGGGATTTACAACTTTTTGTACAATAAAACGGGGGTTTACAACTTTTTGTATATAATTGTATAGTAGAGTTTACTCAAAACGGGGGTGTACAACTTTTTGTATATTATTGTATTAGAGTTTACTCAAAATAGGGGTCAACAACTTTTTGTATAGAATTATAGTAGAGTTCACTCAAAACGGGGGTTTACAACTTTTTGTATATAATTGTATAGTAGAGTTTACTCAAAATAGGGGTTTACAACTTTTTGTATATTATTGTTTTAGAGTTTACACAAAATGGGGGTTTACAAATTTTTGTATATAATTGTATAGTAGAGTTTACTCAAAACGGGGGTTGACAAATTTTTGTACAATAAAACGTGGGTTTACAAATTTTTGTACATAATTGTATTGTAGAGTTACTCAAAATGGGGGTTTACGATTTTTTGTATATTAATGTATTGAGTTTACTCAAAATTTGGGTTTACAACTTTTATATATAATTGTATAGTAGAGTTTACTCAAAATAGGGGTTTAAAACTTTTTGTATTTTAATGTATTAGAGTTTACTCAATACGGGGGTTAACAACTTTTTGTAAATAATTGTATAGTAGAGTTTACTCAAAACAGAGGTTTACAACTTTTTGTATATTATTGTATTAGGGTTTACTCAAACGGGGGTTTACAACATTTTGTATATAATTGTATAGTAGAGTTTACTCAAAACGGGGGGTTACAACTTTTTTTATATTATTGTATTAGAGTTTATTGAAAACGGGGGTTAACAACTTTTCATATATAATTATAGTAGAGTTCACTCAACCGGAGGTTTAAAACTTTTAGTATACACATATAGTAGAGTTGACTCAAAACGGGGGTTTACAAATTTTTGTATATAATTGTGAAGTTTACTTAAAATTGGGGTTTACAACTTTTTGTATATTATTGTATTAGAGTTTACTCAAAACAGGGGTTTACATATTTTTGTATATAGTTTTTTAGTAGTGTTTACTAAAAACGGGGGTATACAAAATTTTGTACAATAAAACGGGGGTTTACAAATTTTTGTATATAATTGTATAGTAGGGTTTACTCAAAACGGTGGTTTACAACTTTTTGTATATTATTGTATTAGAGTTTACTTAAAACGAGGGTCAACAACTTTTTGTATATAATTATAGTAGAGTTCACTCAAAATGGTGTTTACAACTTTTTTTATATAATTGTACAGTAGAGTATACTCAAAACGTTGTGTATTATTGTATTAGAGTTTACTCAAAATAGGGGTTTACAACATTTTGTATATAATTATATTAGAGTTCACTCAAAATGGAGGTTTACAACTTTTTGTATTTAATTGTATAGTAGACATTACAAAAAGAAGGGGTTTACAACTTTTTGTATATAATTGTATTGTAAAGTTTACTCAAAACAGGGGTTTACAACTTTTTGTATATTATTTTATTAGAGTTTACTCAAAACGGGGGTTTACAACTTTTTGTGTATAATTGTATAGTAGAGTTTACTCAAAACGGGGGTTTACAACTTTTTGTATATTATTGTTTTAGAGTTTACTCAAAACGGGGGTATAAAACTTTTTGTATATAATTATAGTAGAGTTTGCTGAAAACGTGGGTTTACAACTTTTTGTATATAATTGTATAGTAGACTTTACTCAAAACGGCGGTTTAAAACTTTTTGTATATTAATGTATTAGAGTTTACTCAATATGGAGGTTAACAACTTTTTGTAAATAATTTTATAGTAGAGTTTACTCAAAACAGGGGTTTACAACTTTTTGTATATTATTGTATTAGAGTTTACTCAAAACGGGGGTTTACAACATTTTGTGAATAATTGTATAGTAGAGTTTACTCAAAATGGGGGTTTACAACTTTTTGTATATTATTGTATTAGGGTTTACTCAAAACGGGGGTTTACAACATTTTGTATATAATTGTATTGTAGAGTTTACTCAAAACGGGGGTTTACAACATTTTGTATATTATTTTATTAAAGTTTACTCAAAACGGAGGTTTACAAATTTTTGTATATAATTGTATAGTAGAGTTTACAAAAAATAGTTGGTAACAAATTTTTGTATATAATTGTATTGTAGAGTTTACTCAAAACGGGGGTTTACAACTTTTTGTATATTATTTTATTAGAGTTTACTCAAAACGGGGGTTTACAATTTTTTTTATATAATTGTATAGTAGAGTTTACTCAAAACGGGGGTTAACAACTTTTTGGGTATAATTTTAGTAGAGTTCACTCAAAATGGGGGTTTACAACTTTTTGTATATAACTGTACAGTAGATTTTACTCAAAACGTAGTATATTATTGTATTAGAGTTTACTGAAAATGGGGGTTTACAACTTTTTATATATAATTATAATAGAGTTCACCGAAAACGGAGGTTTACAACTTTTTGTATATAATTGTATTGTAGACTTTACAAAAAAACAGGGGTTTACAACATTTTCAATATAATTGTATTGTAGAGTTTACTCAAAACGGGGGTTTACAACATTTTGTATATTATTTTATTAAAGTTTACTCAAAACGGGGGTTTGCAACTTTTTGTATATAATTGTATAGTAGAGTTTACTCAAAACGGGGGTTTACAAATTTTTATATATTATTCTTTTAGAGTTTACTCAAAACGGGGGGTTACAACTTTTTGTATATAATTATAGTAAAGTTTACTCAAAACGGGGGCTTACCACTTTTTGTATATTATTGTGTTAGAGTTCACTTAAAAGGGGTGTTTACAACTTTTTCTATATAATTGTATAGTAGAGTTTACTCAAAACGGGGGTTTACAACTTTTTGTAAATTATTGTATTAGAGTTTACTCAAAACGTGGGTTAACAACTTTTTGTATATAATTATAGTAGAGTTCACTCAAAACGGAGGTTCACAACTTTTTGTATATAATTATAGTAGTGTTTACTCAAAACGAGGGTTTACAACTTTTTGTTAATAATTGTATAGTAGAGTTTACTCAAAACGGGGGTTTACAAATTTTTGTATATTATTGTATTAGAGTTTACTCAAAACGGGGGTTTACAAATTTTTGTATATAATTGTATAGTAGAGTTTACTCAAAACGCGGGTTTACAACTTTGTTTACAATAAAACGGGGTTTATAACTTTTTGTATATAATTGTATAGTAGAGTTTACACAAAAACGGGGGTTTACACCTTTTTGTATATTATTGTATTAAAGTTCACTCAAAACGGGGGTTTACAACTTTTTGTATATAATTTTAGTATAGTTAACTCAAAACGGAGGTTTACAACTTTATGTATATAATTATAGTAGAGTTTACTCAAAACGGGGGTTCACAACTTTTTGTAAATAATTGTATAGTAGAGTTTACTCAAAATGGTGGTTTACAACTTTTTGTATATAATTGTATAGTAGATTTACTCAATACGGGGGTTTACAACTTTTTGTATATTATTGTATTAGAGTTTACTCAAAACGGGTGTTTACAATTTTTTGTATATAATTATAGTAGAGTTCACTCAAAACGCAGGTTTAATGCTTTTTGTATATAGTTGTATAGTAGAGTTCACTCAAAACTGGGGTTTACAACTTTTTGAAAATAATTGTATAGTAGAGTTTACTCAAAACGGGGGTTTACAACTTTTTGTATATTATTGTATTAGAGTTTACTCAAAACGTGGGTTAACAAATTTTTGTATATAATTAAAGTAGAGTTCACTCAAAACGGAGGTTCACAATTTTTTGTATATATTTATAGTAGAGTTTACTGAAAACGGGGGTTTAGAACTTTTTGTTAATAATTGTATAGTAGAGTTTACTCAGAACAGGGGTTTACAACTTTTTGTATATTATTGTATTAGAGTTTACTCAAAACGGGGGTTTACAACTTTTTGTAAATAATTATAGTAGAGTTCACTCAAAACGGGGGTTTACAACTTTTTGTATATAATTGTACAGTAGAGTTAACTCAAAACGTTGTATATTATTGTATTAGAGTTTACTCAAAATAGGGGTTTACAACTTTTTGTATATTATTATAGTAGAGTTCACTCAAAACGGAGGTTTAAAACTTTTTGTATATAATTGTATACTAGACTTTTCAAAAAAACATGGGTTTACAACATTTTGTATATAATTGTATTGTAGAGTTACTCAAAACGGGGGTTTACAACTTTTTGTATATTATTTTATTTGAGTTTACTCAAAACGGGGGTTTACAACTTTTTGTATATAATTGTATAGTAGAGTATACTCAAAACGGGGGTTTACAACTTTTTGTATATTATTGTTTTAGAGTTTACTCAAAATGAGGGTTTACAACTTTTTGTATATTATTATATTAGAGTTTGCTCAAAATGGGGGTTTACAACTTTTTGTATATTATTATAGTAGAGTTCACTGAAAATGGAGGTTTACAACTTTTTGTATATAATTCTAGTAGTGTTTACTTAAAACGGGGGTTTACAACTTTTTGTAAATAATTGTATATTAGAGTTTACTCAAAACGGGGGTTTACAACTTTTTGTATATTATTGTATTAGAGTTTACTAAAAACGGGGATTTACAACTTTTTGTATATAATTGTATAGTAGAGTTTACACAAAACGGAGGTTTACAACTTTTTGTATATTATTGTATTAGAGTTTACTCAAAATGGGGGTTTACAACTTTTTGTATATAATTATAGTAGAGTTTACTCAAAACGGTGGTTTACAGCTTTTTGTATATAATTGTATAGTAGAGTTTACTCAAAACGGGGGTTAACAACTTTTTTTATATTATTGTATTAGATTTTACTCGGAACGGGGGTTTACAACTTTTTGTACATAATTCTAGTAAAGTTCACTCAAAACGGAGGTTTACAACTTTTTGTATATAATTGTATAGGAGAGTCAAAACGGGGGTTTACAACTATTTGTATATAATATTATTAGAGTTTACTCAAAACGGGGGTTTACAACTTTTTGTATATTATTGTATTAGAGTTTACTCAAAACGGGGGTTAAAACCTTTTTGTATATAATTATAGTAGAGTTCACTCAAAACGGGAGTTTACAACTTTTTGTATATAATTATACAGTAGAGTTTACTCAAAACGTTGTATATTATTGTATTAGTGTTTACTCAAAATAGGGATTTACAAATTTTTGTATATAATTATTGTAGAGTTCACTCAAAACGAAGGTTTACAAGTTTTTGTATATAATTGTATAGTAGACTTTACAAAAAACAGGGGTTTACAACTTTTTGTATATAATTATTTTGTAGAGTTTACTCAAAACGGGGGGTTTAGAACTTTTTGTATATTATTATAGTAGACTTTACACAAAAACGGGGTTTAAATTTTTTTGTATATAATTGTATAGTAGAGTTTACTCAAAACGGGGGTTTACAACATTTTGTATATTATTGTTTTAGAGTTTACTCAAAACGGGGATTTACAACATTTTGTATATATTTGTATTGTAGAGTTTACTCAAAACCGGGGTTTAGAACTATTTGTAAATAATTGTATATTAGAGTTTACTCAAAACGGGGGTTTACAACTATTTGTATATTATTGTATTAGAGTTTACTCAAAACGGGGATTTACAACTTTTTGTGAATAATTGTATAGTAGAGTTTACTCAAAATGGGGGTTTACAACTTTTTGCATATAATTGTAGTAGAGTTTACTCAAAACGGTGGTTTACAGCTTTTTGTATATAATTGTATAGTAGAATTTACTCAAAACGGGGGTTTACAACTTTTTTTATATTATTGTATTACAGTTTTCTCGGAACGGGGGTTTACAACATTTTGTACATAATTCTAGTAGAGTTCACTCAAAACGGAGGTTTACAACTTTTTGTATATAATTGTATAGTATAGTCAAAACGGGCGTTTACAACTATTTGTATATAATTTTATTAGAGTTTACTCAAAATGGGGGTTTACAACTTTTTGTATATAATTGTGTAATAGAGTTTACTCAAAACGGGGGTTTACAACCTTTTCTATATTATTGTATTAGAATTTAACAAAACGGGGGTTAAAACCTTTTTGTATATAATTATAGTAGAGTTCACTCAAGTTTACTCATAACGTTGTATATTATTGTATTAATGTTTACTCAAAATAGGGGCTTACAAATTTTTGTATATAATTATAGTAGAGTTCACTCAAAACGGAGGTTTACAACTTTTTGTATATAATTGTATAGTAGACTTTACAAAAAACAGGGGTTTACAACTTTTTGTATATAATTGTTTTGTAGAGTTTACTCAAAACAGGGGTTTAGAACTTTTTGTATATTATTATAGTAGACTTTACACAAAACCGGGGTTTACATTTTTTGTATATAATTGTATAGTAGAGTTTTCTCAAAACGGGGGTTTACAACATTTTGTATATTATTATTTTAGAGTTTACTCAAAACGGGGATTTACAACTTTTTGTATATAATTATAGTAGAGTTTACTCAAAACGGAGGTTTACAGCTTTTTGTATACAATTGTATAGTTGAGTTTACTCAAAACGGGGGTTTACAACTTTTTGTATATTATTGTATTAGAGTTTACTCGGAACGGGGGTTTACAACTTTTTGTACATAATTCTAGTAGAGTTCACTCCAAACGGAGGTTTACAACTTTTTGTATATAATTGTATAGCAGAGTCAAAACGGGGGTTTACAACTATTTGTGAATTATTGTATTAGAGTTTACTCAAAATAGGGGTTTACAACTTTTTGTATATAATTATAGTAGAGTTCAGTCAAAACGCAGGTTTACAACTTTTTGTATATAATTGTATAGTAGACTTTACAAAAAATAGGGGTTTACAACTTTTTGTATATAATTGTATTGTAGAGTTTACTCAAAATAGGGGTTTAAAACTTTTTGTATTTTATTTTATTAGAGTTTACACAAAACGGGGGTTTACATTTTTTTGTATATAATTGTATATTAGAGTTTACTCGAAACGAGGGTATACAACTTTTTGTATATTATTGTTTTAGAGTTACTCAAAACGGGAGTTTACAACTTTTTGTATATTATTGTGTTAGAGTTTACTCAAAATGAGGGTTTACAACTTTTTGTATATAATTATAGTAGAGTTTACTCAAAACGGGGGCTTACAACTTTTTGTATATTATTGTATTAGAGTTCACTCAAAACTGGGGTTTACAACTTTTTGTAAATGATTGTATATTAGAGTTTACTCAAAACGGGGTTTTACAACTTTTTGTATATAATTATAGTAGAGTTCACTCAAAACGGAGGTTTACAACTTTTTCTATATAATTATAGTAGAGTTTACTCAAAACGGGGCCTTACAACTTTTTGTATATTATTGTATTAGAGTTCTGATCCGAAACCGCCCAGAGGAAGGCTTCGGATCGAATGAATACTTAGGATCGTGGATTTGAAGGTATTTGGAAGTCCTTGACACAACCACAACCTGTGTGGAAGCACCTTGGAATAATAAGCTCCGTGACACAATCACAACCCGTGTGAAGGCACCTTGGAATAAAACCTCAACACTTAGAAAACCTGTTTCTAAGCACCTTGGTATATGGATAACCACAAGGATTGCTCAAGTCCTTGATAATCCGAGATTTGAATTCCCTTTCCAGAGAAACTCACACAACACTTTTCCAAGTGAAGAACAAATATAATTTGATTAATTGATTTCAAAAGGCTGAATTACAAGTTACAATAGCTTGGGTATTTATAGGACAATAATAGATAGAAAAGTAAGATGAAAAGTTTTTCTAAAAACTAAGATAAAAGTGGCGCCCCAAACTCTTGGTTTTCCAGGCATCATTAATCAATGTATCTTGAATAAATGCTTGGACTCTTGAAATCCTTGATTTAATGTATTTTGCATTTCCAAAACTTGTCTTCCCATCTTCCAAAATCAGCAAAAAGTGGCGCCATTTCTTCTCCTTATTCAGCCATGTTTTTGTCATTCATTTAAGTAATATTGCATAATATAATATATATTATATTATCATAATAAAGGCCAAAGTGTTGGGCCATTTATTCAGGCAGCCCACACGCATAAATGATGGACTTGGTTAATTCAGAATCTTCATCATTGGTCTTGGACTCTTGCATTATTACTTGGGCTAATTTTTCCAAAGCTTTGAGCCTCTTTTTACGTTGAAGCCGAGTTTCAGGTCCAACCCGAAATGTTAGCGGATCATGTGTAGGTTGTGGATCCGGATTCATATCAGACCCTCCCGGTTGTGAAGGATCTGTCCTCAGATCATCAGGGTTGTCAAATGGGTGCAAATCAGCCACATTGAAGGAGTTTGAAACGCCCCAGTCGGGTGGAATGTCAAGCTTGTATGAGTTATTGTTGATGCGCTCCAAAACTTGGAATGGGCCATCTCCACGTGGGTGTAGCTTGGTCTTGCGTTTTACGGGAAACCTTTCTTTTCGAAAATGCAGCCATACCCAATCTCCGGGGTCAAAGACAACTTCCCTTCGACCTTTATTTGCTTGCTTTTCATATCGAGCAGTTTGAGCCTCCACATTCTACCTTGCCTTTGCATGCAATTCACGGACCATCTTAGCTTTGTTTTCTCCCTCGAGACCTGTGTGCATACCTGGGGGAAGAGGAACAAGATCAATAGGAGTGATAGGATTAAAACCATACACAATCTCAAATGGTGAATGTTTAGTAGCAGAGTGAGTAGCACGATTATATGCAAATTCAACATATGGTAAGCAAGACTCCCAATTCTTTAAGTTTTTTTGAACTACGGTGCGCAATAATTGACCCAAAGTTCGATTCACAACTTCGGTTTGACCATCGGTTTGGGGATGGTATGCGGTAGAATATAACAAAGTAGTGCCAAGACGCATCCATAGTACACGCCAGAAATGACTTACAAACTTTACGTCTCGATCACTAACAATTGATTTTGGAACACCATGTAGCCGCACTATTTCTTTAAAGAACAACTCAGCAATATGCGAAGCATCATTTGTTTTATTACATGCGATAAAGTGAGCCATATTTTAAAATCGATCAACCACCACAAAGATAGAGTCCTTTCCCGTTTGAGAACGCGGTAATCCTAACACAAAGTCCATAGAAAGATCGGTCCAGGGGAATGAGGGAATAGGAAGTGGTGTGTACAATCCATGTGGATGTGACTTAGATTTCGCTTTAAGACAAGTTATACAAGACTCACAAACTCGATGAACATCACGAACCATTTTAGGCCAATAAAAATGTGAGTGAAGTATGTCAAAAGTCTTAACAATGCCAAAGTATCCCATAAGTCCTCCACCGTGTGCTTCCCTAACCAAATATTCACGCATAGACCCTCGAGGAATGCATAATTTATTTTCTTTGAACAAAAATCCCTCGTGCCTATAAAAATTATCACATGCCATATTCTCAGTAGATTTATATAATTCAGCAAAATCAAGATCAGATGCATACAACTCCTTAATGTGCTCAAAACCAAGTAGTTTGGTTTGCATGTGTGTGATTAGAGTGTAGCGCCTAGACAATGCATCGGCAACGGTGTTCTCTTTCCCTTTTTCATATTTGATCACATAAGGAAATGATTCAATAAATTCCATCCACCGAATGTGTCACAAATGCAATTTAGATTGCCCTTTCAAATATTTTAAAGATTCATGATCGGAATGAATGACAAATTCCCTCGAACGCAAGTAATGTTGCCACACACGTAAACACTGAACAAGTGCATATAGTTCTTTATCATACGTGGCATAATTTAATTGTGCGCCTTTCAAATTCTCGTTGTAGTATGCAATAGGGCGTCCCTCTTGTATTAAAACACCACCAATACCCACCCCGGATGCATCGCACTCAATCTCAAATGTTTTAGAGAAATCAGGTAAAGAAAGAATAGGTGCAGATATTAAACGAGTTTTAAGAGTTTCGAATGCTTCCCTTTGAGTAGGACCCCAATGGAATGGTGTGTTCTTTTTGACTAACTCGTTCAAAGGGGCGGCTATGCTACTGAAATTCTTGATGAATCACCGATAAAAACTGGCCAAGCCATGAAAACTTTGGACCTCCGTCGCGCTTTTAGGTTCAGGCCATTCAGCCACTGCCTTTACCTTTTCTTGGTCAACTTCAATTCCATGTCCACTTACAACGAAACCAAGGAAAACAACACGATCCAAGCAAAAGGAACATTTCTTAAGATTAGCAAATAAATGCACTTTTCGAAGGTTTTCCAAAACAGCCTTTAAGTGTGATAGATGCGAGTTTAAATCATGGCTGTAAATTAAGATGTCATCAAAATAGACCACTACAAACCGACCAATAAATTCTCTAAGGAGTTCATTTATTAATCGCATAAATGTGATTGGAGCATTGGTGAGACCAAAAGGCATTACGAGCCATTCATATAACCCAAACTTTGTTTTAAATGCTGTTTTCCATTCATCTCCCTCACGGATTCGTACTTGATGGTAACCACTTTTTAAATCAATTTTCGAAAATAATTTTGCACCATGCAATTCATCCAACATGTCATTAAGAAGAGGAATGGGATATCGATATTTTACCGTGATTTGATTGATGGCACGACAGTCGGTGCACATCCTCCACTCACCATTCTTCTTAGGCACAATGATTACGGGAACCGTACATGGACTCAAAGATTCTTGAATCTTCCCTTTTTCCAGCAACTCTTGAACTTGACGCTGAATTTCCTTAGTTTCCTCAGGATTCGCCCTGTATGCCGGACGATTTGGTAGAACTGCTCCAGGGATAAAATCAATTTGGTGTTCCACTCCTCGTAGAGGTGGTAATCCACTTGGTTCTTCTTCCGGAAATACGTCTTCAAATTCCTGCAAAAGGGTTAGTACTACATCGGGAAGAATTCCCGCAAGATCAGATACAAGCATATAACAAGGATTTAAAGTAGATAAGTGCTCATCAAATTCCGAGTGAGCCACTAACGGACAGGAATCCTTATATATGAATAAAATGGGGTTTCGGACAGCCGCATAATTCATCTTTTTATCATGACTTTTGAAATTCACTTTAACGGTCTCAGAAGGCATTTTAACATTCACAGTTTCAGAATTAATTGGTGCGTGTGTATTAACGTGTTCAGCCTCTCTCTTTTTTGCAAACTTAACTCGATCAGAATGAGCCTCGTGTGGTGCCAAAGGACTCAAAGTGATATGCTTTCCTTTATGCGAAAGGGTGTATTTATTAAGAAAACCATCATAGGTGACACGCTTATCAAATTGCCATGGACGGCCAAGTAATATATGCGTGACATGCATAGGAACCACATCGCAAAGGATTTTATCTTCATATTTTGAAAGACTGAAATTCACATACGCTTGCTTCGTGACTTTAACCGAACCACATTCATTTAACCATTGCAATTTATACGGTTACGGGTGCTTAACGGTGGGAATATTCAATTTTTCAACAACCTCATCACTTACGGCATTAGTACAACTTCTAGAATCAATAATCATCATGCATAACTTACCTTTGATAAGACAACGAGTTTGAAAAATATTCTCACGCTGTACCTCATCATTATCAATTTGATTCACGGCGCTCAGGACTTTTTTTGTTACAAACATTGCTCGTTCATCAAAAGAAATACCTTCATCGTCTTCTTCATTTTCAACCGACTCTTGCTCCTTTAAGGGCTGTTCATTCTCATCTTCCGAGGCTGATTGATACTTCCCATCTCCGGCTGCGATATAAGATCTTTTGTTCGCACATTCATTAGCCTTGTGTCCTAATCCTTGACATTTATAACATCTCAAAGTGCCATCAGATTTTTCCTTGTTAGGACGGTCATTTGTTACTTGGGGAGGGGTATATTTAACAGCAGAATTTTTAAAAGGAAACTTACCTCCATCGCCTTTGGATTGAAAAGGTTTAGTTGGTGTGGTACCTGAATGATTCTTTGCAAATTGCGTCTTCTTTTTCTTGAGTTGCTTCTCCTTAGTTAAGGCTGCATGTACCATCTCATCATAGGTAGTGCAATTAATCATTTCAACTGGGTCAGCTATCTCGGGTCGCAAACCTCCCAAAAATCGAGCCATGGTATGTTCATCGGATTCTTCGGTATCTGTTCGAAATAAGGCCATTTCTAACTCATCTTGATAGGCTTGAACATATTTCTCGCCTTGTTGGTGAGTTTGTAACTTCCTCACTTGCTCACGACGATAGGATTCAGGAACCCATTTTCTATGCATTTCATTTTTAAGAACCTCCCAAGAAGAAATCTCTTGTTGCCTTAATTTCCTGCGCTTTTCATTAGTTTTGTGGAACCAAAGAATAGCTCGTTCCTCAAATTCACTAGTAGCAAGTTTTACCTTGTTCCTTTCCGAATAATCATGACAATTAAAAATTTGTTCAACTTTAACAACCCAAGAAAGATATTCATCAGGATTAGAATTACCTTTAAATGCCGGAATTTTCTGTTTAATACCTTGAAGAGTGTCCCGTGGTGCTACAGCTCTCCATGGTGCTAAAACTGTTGCTGTGTCATTTTCCTCCTCGTCATCTTCTTGTTTAGAGTAATTGCTGGGTTCAAGTTCAGTGTGTTGCTCATCTTGTCTATTCTGTTTAGCTCCTTCAGCTACAGTTTGCCTCATTTGTTCAAGTTGTTGCTGATATCTTGTTTCAAGAGCTTGAAATTGGGCTTGAAATCTTCTTTCCAATTCATCATTATATTCAGCCATTCTTCCTCTCAAAGGTTTATTTACTCAAATAGAGAATCAATTCGGATTTCAAGTAATCAGCGATACTTGAATTTTCCCAAATACCAAGAGTGAAGAATCAAAAAAAAAATTAAGAGTTTTTGAAATTCCAAAGTGAACACAACAAGAATTGTGTAGTATTTTAGAGAAGATATTCAAAGATGTAACACAAAAATTGTGAAGTGTATAAAATGATATTTTTTTTTTAAACTTGTTGCTCGTACGGAACAGTATGCTCGTGCGGAACAAATTATTTTTCAAATACACACGATTTGCTTGTGCACCTTTTTTTTATATCTTTTTAAATATATAGATGCTCGTGCGAAATGAAGTGTTCTTCAAATACACACGATCATATGCATACTATGGTTCTTCAGATACATACGATAATATGCAACAGAAATTTTTTTTTTTAATATTCGAATTTTGTTTTTTTTGAAATAAAGTAAAGGGATATATTACCATCAATCCGCTATTCTCTGATACCAACTGATGCGAAACCGCCCGGAGGAAGGCTTCGAATCGAATGAATACTTAGGATCGTGGATTTGAAGGTATTTAGAAGTCCTTGACACAACCACAACCTGTGTGGAAGCACATTGGAATAATAAGCTCCGCGACACAATCACAACCCGTGTGAAGGCACCTTGGAATAAAACCTCAACACTTAGAAAACCTGTTTCTAAGCACCTTGGTATATGGATAACCACAAGGATTGCTCAAGTCCTTGATAATCCGAGATTTGAATTCCCTTTCCAGAGAAACTCACACAACACTTTTCCAAGTGAAGAACAAATATAATTTGATTAATTGATTTCAAAAGGCTGAATTACAAGTTACAATAGCTTGGGTATTTATAGGACAATAATAGATAGAAAAGTAAGATGAAAAGTTTTTCTAAAAACTAAGATAAAAGTGGCGCCCCAAACTCTTGGTTTTCCAAGCATCATTAATCAATGTATCTTGAATAAATGCTTGGACTCTTGAAATCCTTTATTTAATGTATTTTGCATTTCCAAAACTTGTCTTCCCATCTTCCAAAATCAGCAAAAAGTGGCGCCATTTCTTCTCCTTATTCAGCCATGTTTTTGTCATTCATTTAAGTAATATTGCATAATATAATATATATTATATTATCATAATAAAGGCCAAAGTGTTGGGCCATTTATTCAGGCAGCCCACACGTATAAATGATGGACTTGGTTAATTCAGAATCTTCATCATTGGTCTTGGACTCTTGCATTATTACTTGGGCTAATTTTTCCAAAGCATTGAGCCTCTTTTTATGTTGAAGCCGAGTTTCAGGTCCAACCCGAAATGTTAGCGGATCATGTGTAGGTTGTGGATCCGGATTCATATCAAGTTCACCCAAAACGGGGGTTTACAACTTTTTGTATATGATTGTATACTAGAATTTACTCAAGACGGGGGTTTACAACTTTTTGTATATAATTATAGTAGAATTCACTCAAAACGGAGGTTTACAACTTTTTGTATTTTATTGTATTAGAGTTTACTCAAAACGTGGGCTAACAACTTTTTGTATATAATTATAGTAGAGTTCACTCAAAACGGAGGTGCACAACTTTTGTATATAATTATAGTAGAGTTTACTCAAAACGGGGGTTTACAACTTTTTGCTAATAATTGTATAGTAGAGTTTACTCAAAATGGGGGCTTACAAATTTTTATATATTATTTTATTAGAGTTAACTCAAAACGGAAGTTTACAAATTTTTATATATAATTGTATAGTAGAGTTTACTCAAAACGCGGGTTTACCACTTTTTTTTACAATAAAACGGGGTTTACAACTTTTTGTATATAATTGTATAGTACAGTTTACTCAAAACAGGGGTTTAAAACTTTTTGTATATTATTGTATTAGAGTTCACTCAAAACGGGGGTTTATAACTTTTTGTATATAATTATAGTTGAGTTAACTCAAAACGGAGGTTTACAACTTTTTGTATATAATTATAGTAGAGTTTACTCAAAACGGGGGATCACAACTTTTTGTAAATTATTGTATAGTAGACTTTACTCAAAACGGGGGTTTACAACTTTTTGTATATATTTGTATAGGATTACTCAATACGGGGGTTTACAACATTTTGTATATTATTGTATTAGAGTTTACTCAAAACGGGGGTTTACAACCTTTTGTATATAATTATAGTAGAGTTCACTCAAAACGCAGGTTTACAGCTTTTTGTATATAGTTGTATAGTAGAGTTCACTCAAAACGGGGGTTTACAACTTTTTGTATATAATTGTATAGAAGAGTTTACTCAAAACGGGGGTTTACAAGTTTTTGTATATTATTGTATTAGAGTTCACTCAAAATAGGGGTTTACAACTTTTTGTATGTAATTATTGTAGAGTTTACTCGAAACGGGGGTTTACAACTTTTTGTATATTATTGTATTAGTGTTCACTCAAAACGGGGGTTTACAACTTTTTGTATATAATTGTATAGTAGAGTTTACTCAAAACGGGGGTTTACAACTTTTTGTATATAATTATAGTAGAGTTCACTCAAAACGGAGGTTTACAACTTTTTGTATATAATTATAGTAAAGTTTACTCAAAACGGGGGTTTACAACTTTTGTAAATAATTGTATAGTAGAGTTTACTCAAAACGGGGGTTTACAACTTTTTGTATATTATTGTATTAGAGTTTACTCAAAACGGGGGTTTACAACTTTTTGTAAATAATTGCATAGTAGAGTTTACTCAAAATGGGGGTTTACAACTTTTTGTATATTTTTGTATTAGGGTTTACTCAAAACGGGGGGTTACAACATTTTGTATATAATTGTATAGTAGAGTATACTCAAAACGGGGGGTTACAACATTTTTTTTATTATTGTATTAAAGTTTTCTGAAAACGGGGGTTAACAACTTTTCATATATAATTATAGTAGAGTTCACTCAAAACGGAGGTTTAAAACTTTTTGTATATACATATAGTAGAGTTGACTCAAAACGGGGGTTTACAAATTTTTGTATATAATTGTAAAGTTTACTTAACATGGGGGTTTACTACTTTTTGTATATTATTGTATTAGAGTTTATTCAAAACAAGGGTTTAAAATTTTTTGTATATAATTGTATAATAGAGTTTACTCAAAACGGAGGTTTACAACTTTTTGTATATTATTGTATTAAAGTTTACTCAAAACAGGGGTTTACAACTTTTTGCAAATAATTGTAGTAGAGTTTACTCAAAACGGTGGTTTACAGCTTTTTGTATATAATTGTGTAGTAGAGTTTACTCAAAACGGGGGTTTACAACTTTTTTATATTATAGTATTAGAGTTTACTCGGAACGGGGGTTTACAACTTTTTGCATATAATTGTAGTAGAGTTTACTCAAAACGGTGGTTTACAGCTTTTTGTATATAGTTGTATAGTAGAGTTTACTCAAAACGGGGGTTTACAACTTTTTGTATATTATTGTTTTAGAGTTTACTCAAAATGAGGGTTTACAACTTTTTGTATATTATTGTATTAGAGTTCGCTCAAAACGGGGGTTTACAACTTTTTGTATACTATTATAGTAGAGTTCACTGAAAATGGAGGTTTACAACTTTTTGTATATAATTATAGTAGAGTTTACATAAAACCGGGGTTTACAACTTTTTGTAAATAATTATATAGTAGAGTTTACTCAAAACGGAGGTTTACAACTTTTTGTATATTATTGTATTAGAGTTTACTCAAAACAGGGATTTACAACTTTTTGTATATAATTGTATAGTATAGTTTACTCAAAACGGAGGTTTACAACTTTTTGTATATTATTGTATTAAGGTTTACTCAGAACAGGGGTTTACAACTTTTTGCATATAATTGTAGTAGAGTTTACTCAAAACGGTGGTTTACAGCTTTTTGTATATAATTGTGTAGTAGAGTTTACTCAAAACGGGGGTTTACAACTTTTTTTATATTATTGTATTAGAGTTTACTCGGAACTGGGGTTTACAACATTTTGTACACAATTCTAGTAGAGTTCACTCAAAACGGAGGTTTACAACTTTTTGTATATAATTGTATAGCAGAGTGAAAACGGGGGTTTACAACTATTTGTATATAATTTTATTAGAGTTTACTCAAAATGGGGGTTTACAACTTTTTGTATATAATTGTGTAGTAGAGTTTACTCAAAACGGGGGTTTACAATCTTTTGTATATTATTGTATTAGAGTTTAACAAAACGGGGGTTAAAACATTTTTGTATATAATTATAGTAGAGTTCACTCAAAACGGGGGTTTACAACTTTTTTGTATTTATATGTACAGTAGAGTTTACTCAAAATGTTGTATATTATTGTATTAGTGTTTACTCAAAATGGGGGCTTACAAATTTTTGTATATAATTATAGTAGAGTTCACTAAAAACGGAGGTTTACAACTTTTTTGTATATAATTTTATAGTAGACTTTACAAAAAACAGGGGTTTACAACTTTTTGTATATAATTGTTTTGTAGAGTTTACTCAAAACGGGGGTTTAGAACTTTTTGTATATTATTTTAATAGAGTTTACACAAAACCGGGTTTACATTTTTTTGTATACAATTGTATAGTATAGTTTACTCAAAACGTGGGTTTACAACTTTTTGTATATAATTGTATAGTAGACTTTACAAAAAAACAGGGGTTTACAACTTTTTGTATATAATTGTATTGTAGAGTTTACTCAAAATGGGGGTTTAAAACTTTTTGTATTTTATTTTATTAGAGTTTACATAAAACGGGGGTTTACATTTTTTGTATATAATTGTATAGTAGAGTTTACTCAAAACGGGGGTATACAACTTTTTGTATATTATTGTTTTAGAGTTACTCAAAATGGGGGTTTACAACTTTTTGTATATAATTGTATAGTAGAGTTTACTCAAAACGGGGGTTTACAACTTTTTGTATATTATTGTGTTAGAGTTTACTCAAAATGATGGTTTACAACTTTTTGTATATAATTATAGTAGAGTTTACTCAAAACGGGGGCTTACAACTTTTTGTATATTATTGTATTAGTGTTCACTCAAAACGGGGGTTTACAACTTTTTGTATATAATTGTATACTAGAGTTTACTCAAAACGGGGGTTTACAACTTTTGGTATATAATTATAGTAGAGTTCACTCAAAACGGAGGTTTAGACCTTTTTGTATATAATTATAGTAAAGTTTACTCATAACGGGGGTTTACAACTTTTGTAAATAATTGTATAGTAGAGTTTACTCAAAACAGGGGTTTACAACTTTTTGTATATTATTGTATACTAGAATTTACTCAAAATGGGGGTTTACAACTTTTTGTATATAATTATAGTAGAATTCACTCAAAACGGAGGTTTACAACTTTTTGTATTTTATTGAATTAGAGTTTACTCAAAACGTGGGTTAACAACATTTTGTATGTAATTATAGTAGAGTTTACTCAAAACGGGGGTTTACAACTTTTTGTAAATAATTGTATAGTAGAGTTTACGCAAAATGGGGGTTTACAAATTTTTGTATATTATTTCATTAGAGTTTACTCAAAACGCGGGTTTACCACTTTTTTTACAATAAAACGGGGTTTACAACTTTTTGTATATAATTGTATAGTAGAGTTTACTCAAAACGGGGGTTTAAATTTTTTTGTATATTATTGTATTAGAGTTCACTCAAAACGGGGGTTTACAACTTTTTTTATATAATTATAGTTGAGTTAACTCAAAACGGAGGTTTACAACTTTTTGTATATAATTATAGTAGAGTTTACTCAAAACGGGGGATCATAACTTTTTGTAAATAATTGTATAGTAGAGTTTACTCAAAACGGGGGTTTACAACTTTTTGTATATATTTGTATAGGATTACTCAATACGGGGGTTTACAACATTTTGTATATTATTGTATTAGAGTTTACTCAAAACGGGGGTTTACAACCTTTTGTATATAATGATAGCAGAGTTCACTCAAAACGCAGGTTTACAGCTTTTTGTATATAGTTGTATAGTAGAGTTCACTCAAAACGGGGGTTTACAAGTTTTTGTATATTATTGTATTAGAGTTCACTCAAAACGGGGGTTTACAACTTTTTGTATGTAATTATTGTAGAGTTTACTGAAAACGAGGGTTTACAACTTTTTGTATATTATTGTATTAGTGTTCACTCAAAACGGGGGTTTACAACTTTTTGTATATAATTGTATACTAGAGTTTACTCAAAACGGGGGTTTACAACTTTTTGTATATAATTATAATAGAGTTCACTCAAAACGGTGGTTAAACCTTTTTGTATATAATTATAGTAAAGTTTACTCAAAACGGGGGTTTACAACTTTTGTAAATAATTGTATAGTAGAGTTTACTCAGAACAGGGGTTTACAACTTTTTGTATATTATTGTATTAGAGTTTACTCAAAACGGGGGTTTACAACATTTTGTGAATAATTGCATAGTAGAGTTTACTCAAAATGGGGGTTTACAACTTTTTGTATATTTTTGTATTATGGTTTACTCAAAACAGGGGTTTACAACATTTTGTATACAATTGTATAGTAGAGTATACTCAAAACGGGGGGTTACAACTTTTTTTATATTATTGTATTAAAGTTTACTGAAAACGGGGGTTAACAACTTTTCATATATAATTATAGTAGAGTTCACTCAAAACGGAGGTTTAAAACTTTTTGTATATACATATATTAGAGTTGACTCAAAACGGGGGTTTACAAATTTTTGTATATAATTGTAAAGTTTACTTAATATGGGGGTTTACTACTTTTTGTATATTATTGTATTAGAGTTTACTCAAAACAGGGATTTACAAATTTTGTATATAATTGTATAGTAGAGTTTACTCAAAACGGAGGGTTACAACTTTTTGTATATTATTGTATTAAAGTTTACTCAAAACAGGGGGTTTGCATATAATTGTAGTAGAGTTTACTCAAAACGGTGGTTTACAGCTTTTTGTATATAATTGTATAGTAGAGTTTACTCAAAACGGGGGTTTACAACTTTTTTTATATTATTGTATTAGAGTTTACTCGGCACGGGGGTTTACAACTTTTTGCATATAATTGTAGTAGAGTTTACTCAAAACGGTGGTTTACAGCTTTTTGTATATAATTGTATAGTAGAGTTTACTCAAAACGGGGGTTTACAACTTTTTGTATATTATTGTTTTAGAGTTTACTCAAAATGAGGGTTTACAACTTTTTGAATATTATTGTATTAGAGTTCGCTCAAAACGGGGGTTTACAACTTTTTGTATATTATTATAGTAGAGTTCACTGAAAATGGAGGTTTACAACTTTTTGTATATAATTATAGTAGAGTTTACACAAAACCGGGGTTTACAACTTTTTGTAAATAATTGTATAGTAGAGTTTACTCAAAACGGGGGTTTACAACTTTTTGTATATTATTGTATTAGAGTTTACTCAAAATGAGGATTTACAACTTTTTGTATATAATTGTATAGTATAGTTTACTCAAAACGGAGGTTTACAACTTTTTGTATATTATTGTATTAAGGTTTACTCAAAACAGGGGTTTACAACTTTTTGCATATAATTGTAGTAGAGTTTACTCAAAACGGTGGTTTACAGCTTTTTGTATATAATTGTATAGTAGAGTTTACTCAAAACAGGGGTTTACAACTTTTTTTATATTATTGTATTAGAGTTTACTCGGAACGGGGGTTTACAACATTTTGTACATAATTCTAGTAGAGTTCACTCAAAACGGAGGTTTACAACTTTTTGTATGTAATTGTATAGCGGAGTCAAAACGGGGGTTTTCAACTATTTGTATATAATTTTATTAGAGTTTACTCAAAATGGGGGTTTACAACTTTTTGTATATAATTGTGTAGTAGAGTTTACTCAAAACGGGGGTTTACAACCTTTTGTATATTATTGTATTAGAGTTTAACAAAACGGGGGTTAAAACCTTTTTGTATATAATTATAGTAGAGTTCACTCAAAACGGGGGTTTACAACTTTTTGTATTTATTTGTATAGTAGAGTTTACTCAAAATGTTGTATATTATTGTATTAGTGTTTACTCAAAATGTTGTATATTATTGTATTAGTGTTTACTCAAATTGTATAGTAGAGTTTAATCAAAACGCGGGTTTACCACTTTTTTTACAATAAAACGGGGTTTACTACTTTTTGTATATAATTGTATAGTAGAGTTTACTCAAAACGGGGGTTTAAAACTTTTTGTATATTATTGTATTAGAGTTCACTCAAAACGGGGGTATACAACTTTTTGTATATAATTATAGTTGAGTTAACTCAAAACGGAGGTTTACAACTTTTTGTATATAATTATAGTAGAGTTTACTCAAAACGGGGGATCACAACTTTTTGTAAATAATTGTATAGTAGAGTTTAATCAAAACGGGGGTTTACAACTTTTTGTATATACTTGTATATGATTACTCAATACGGGGGTTTACAACATTTTGTATATTATTGTATTAGAGTTTACTCAAAATGGGGGTTTACAACCTTTTGTAAATAATTATAGTAGAGTTCACTCAAAACGCAGGTTTACAGCTTTTTGTATATATTTGTATAGTAGAGTTCACTCAAAACGGGGGTTTACAACTTTTTGTATATAATTGTATAGAAGAGTTTACTCAAAACGGGGGTTTACAACTTTTTGTATATTATTGTATTAGAGTTTACTCAAAACGGGGGTTTACAACTTTTTGTATGTAATTATTGTAGAGTTTACTGAAAACGGGGGTTTACAACTTTTTGTATATTATTGTATTAGTGTTCACTCAAAATAGGGGTTTACAACTTTTTTTATATAATTTTAAACTAGAGTTTACTCAAAACGGGGGTTTACAACTTTTTGTATATAATTATAGTAGAGTTCACTCAAAACGGAGGTTTAGACCTTTTTGTATATAATTATAGTAAAGTTTACTCAAAACGGGGGTTTACAACTTTTGTAAATAATTGTATAGTAGAGTTTACTCGAAATGGGGGGTTTACAACTTTTTGTATATTATTGTATTAGAGTTTACTCAAAACGTGGGTTAATAACTATTTGTATATAATTATAGTAGAGTTCACTCAAAACGGAGGTTCACAATTTTTTTGTATATAATAATAGTAGAGTTTACTCAAAACGGTGTTTACAATTTTTTGTTAATAATTGTATAGAGAGTTTACTCAAAACGGGGGTTTACAACTTTTTGTATATTATTGTATTAGAGTTTACTCAAAACCGGGGTTTACAACTTTTTGTATATAATTGTATAGTAGAGTTTACTCAATACGCGGGTTAATAAATTTTTTTACCATAAAACGGGGTTTAGCACTTTTTGTATATAATTGTATAGTAGAGTTTACTCAAAACGGAGGTTTACAACTTTTTGTATATTATTGTATTAGAGTTCGCTCAAAACGGGGGTTTACAATTTTTTGTATATAATTATAGTAGAGTTAACTCAAGACGGGGGTTTACAATTTTTTGTATATTATTGTATTAGAGTTTACTCAAAATATGGGTTAACAACTTTTTGTATATAATGTTAGTAATATCATCCGCAACGAAAGCGATTTAAGGATCTAGTTCTATAAATTACACGTAATAAAATAACTTGATCTACATCTACAAGGGGGTTGTAGAACATACCTCTTGGATCTCAAAATCCAAGTAGAAGAGCCGCAATAGAAATAACAAACGAAGATGTGAAGAGCACCACGATCTTCCGTATGTGTGATCCAAGCAACTCCCGGTGGAAGGAAATCCTCGTCTCGAATCCTCCCGATATGCTACCCGGAAAAATCTCCAAGATTTTCCCTTTCTCTCCCCTTGGCCGAAATTTACCTCTCTCTAAATTATAGAGGGAGTCGAAATTTATGTGTGTGTATTTAGACTTGGGAGAACTCTCTTTATATAGGAGAGTAATCATTGTCCTCCAACGATTTTATTTTGCAAATAAATAAATCCAATAAATAAAAATAATCCCATAATATTCTAGAACAAATCTAGAATAATATTTTATCTTTATTTCTTACCATAAATATTTATCCAATAAATATTTTGTGCACATGTCTTAAAACAATTTCTTGTTTCCTAAAACAATGCACTAGGCCGAAAATTGTCATTGACCTAGTCAATATATAATTTTCGGCCATAACACACAAATTGGCCAAGATTATGAAAAATGTCTTTTTCACATATTTAATTATTTAGCCCAACTAATTTAATAGTTCACTAAACAATTAATTCAAAGAGATGACGGTTAAATCGAGACAATCTCATCAATGAATAACTTGTGAGAATCGAACATCCCACGAGAATCGAACATCCCTTTATTCATTGACAACCTTCCTTTTTTAGCCTAGATATTATCAAGAATATCCTTGATGAGTGTGAATTACTATATCGAATCTCTTAGGTACGCCCCGAGTGTGCCATCGTAGGATAGGTCAGTGACCCGATGAGTACCCAGAAATCCTATCCTTTCGGAGGCCAAGCCATGAATGTTGATAGGGGTGAACACCATCCGTAGGGGGACGAAATCAAAGCGCCGCGAGGCGTCACCCTTCTCTCACTTACTTTTATCTATAGTAGATGCCGTGGGGTTGGCTGTCGCCTCTCCCGCTCCCACTCAATATTTTGGAAGTGGTGGTGGGTTAACTAACCACGTCTTTTTGATGTTAACATAAAAGCACATCAAATCAAGGATTCCGAATGGTGTCGGTAACGTAGGCAAGCCTACCCATCCTATTCGTTGGAACATATGTGACAGTCGGACGAGATCGGGTCAAGAGAGCCCTATTGAGATAAGAAGGAATCACCCCTCCGCTCGCCGGTATAGCTTAGTCTTGCCGGACCCCCGTGCATACATCACACTAGGTGGGTTAAGTCGGTCGAGCGAAGCTCAGTTGACCACCCAACCTATAGGCGAACCGTTTTTATCCAAGATTTATTGTTCTTTTACCATCATTCAATCTCGTAGACACTACGAATCGAAAACGTGATCTCGTTTGGGCTTTTAAGGCGGTTCACCGAGAACACACACCGAAAAGGCTTAACGATTGCATAACCCGTCCTCGGATCTTTAATTAGTTACTAAATTAATTAATTACCACGTATTAATTAAATTTCAACTAATTACGTGAGTTTGTATACATGCCTATTTTAATTACCAAAATTAAAATTCTACATGTATGCATGGAGTGGATTTATGATATGATGCATGTCATGGCAATTCCGATTTTATATCTATTTTATGATCAAACTCATAAAAAATAAATTGCGGTAAATTTAAACACCGAGATGGATTGTTGGTACCCCCGTATCTAATCTACCCTAGGAAAAAAAAGTAAATAACAATTTGTTGTCTTCATGTCATCGATCTTCGAATCTTGAAACCGAACCGCCGGATCACGAACCATGAACACCCGAGAGGAGAAAAGGCTTTTTAATTAAATAAATCCAATTTATTTGATAAATAAAACCTTTTTTATTTATTTTTTTATTCCTTCAGCTGTTATTAAAATTATTACCAATTTTTTTTATTTTTTTTATTTAATTATATGCCAAACGGCAGTTAAGTTCTAAAAAAAATTAGGTCAAATAAAAAATATCATACAGCCAAAAAAAAAAACCCTAGCCGCAAACTAGTTTTATTATACAAGACTTATAGCGATGCTTTTCAGCGTCGCAGAAAGTCCTGTAGCGCTGATTTTTAATTTAAAATCAGGTTTTTATCTGTTTCTCCTAGTTCATACCTTGGGTTTCGCCTTAATCTGCAACTTTTATTCAAGATCTTTATCTTATCGAGCCCGGAACATCAAAATTACAATAAAAGATGCTACTTTTACATTTAAATTTCGAAAATTGACATAAAAAATATACAATTCCTATGCTCAATTGTTACTAAACAAAGGAGCTACAAAAAAGATCTAACGAGTAAACAGTACCAACCCCAATCCATCTCTTCAACCAAGACATTCAAAATCAAAAAAAAAAATTAAATAAACATAATTTTCGGCCCCTTTTTTAAAAAAAATTAGGACAATTCTACATGTTTACCACTCCTAGATCCAATATTTTATACATATAAATATAGATCACCAGGCGACTGATACCACTGTTAGTAATATCATCCGCAACGGAAGCGATTTAAGGATATACATCTATAAATTACACGTAATAAAATAACTAGATCTACATCTACAAGGGGGTTGTAGAACATACCTCTTGGATCTCAAAATCCAAGTAGAAGAGCCGCAATAGAAATAACAAACGAAGATGTGAAGAGCACCACGATCTTCCGTACATGTGATCCAAGCAACTCCCGGTGGAAGGAAATCCTCGTCTCGAATCCTCCCGATATGCTACCCGGAAAAATCTCCAAGATTTTCCCTTTCTATCCCCTTGGCCGAAATTTACCTCTCTCTAAATTATAGAGGGAGTCGAAATTTATGTGTGTGTATTTAGACTTGGGAGAACTCTCTTTATATAGGAGAGTAATCCATGTCCTCCAACGATTTTATTTTGCAAATAAATAAATCCAATAAATAAAAATAATCCCATAATATTCTAGAACAAATCTAGAATAATATTTTATCTTTATTTCTTACCATAAATATTTATCCAATAAATATTTTGTGCACATGTCTTAAAACAATTTCTTGTTTCCTAAAACAATGCACTAGGCCGAAAATTGTCATTGACCTAGTCAATATATAATTTTCGGCCACAACACACAAATTGGCCAAGATTATGAGAAATGTCTTTTCCACATATTTAATTATTTAGCCCAACTAATTTAATAGTTCACTAAAAAATTAATTCACATATTGTTTTAATTAAATTCTAATAAGAACTAAATTAATATTATTAGGATTCGACGTCCGAGAATAGCTATGCTATATAGGAGGCACGTCGGGGACCATGGACTAATAATCAGCGGCTCCGATAAATCAAATAAATAATTATCTTACGAACAGAATAAATATATTCGATAAATCAATCACAGGAATAAGCCACCATAATCCCGTGACTGCACTCCTCCGATTATAAGATTATATTTATCTCTTCACGAGAATGATAATAAGCATCCATTGATATAAACATTACATATGGATTAATCCTCCATAGACTGTACATTCTAAATCAGGAAGTTACCGTTAACCCTTTTTAGAACCTCTTATCCTTATTTACCATTAACCCCTAGTGATCAATTAATTCATACAACTCACTGGTAGCTAATCGGTGTAATATGAACTCTATGGATCGATCGGTTTCTAGGATTAACAAATAAGGGAACTATCTATCTACTTCCATAAATGGAAGGAATGGATTTCGTATCTGTGATAACACGGACCACTCACCCAATCCAAAGATAATGCCAAGATAGGGTAATTCAGATCACAGACTCGGTGTAATCCTTAACCGTCAAGTCAAACCTCATACTGATTCAAGCAGTTGACTGTGATCACCTCAGGATTAAATCCATAAATATGATCATCCATTGATTCGATAAGACTTCTCGATTACGGAATTATATCGTGAACTCTAATCAAATCGGTCCACCCCTATATGATATATCTATCATATATAAATGCCCCACTAGGTTCTCTTAACCGAAAGTCCGGATAAGACAATCACACCTATTGTGTTCTGGGCGCATTAATAGCAAGTTAAAGGAGAGACCCGATACTCTCAATTAACTTCACTACAGGCTAATTGTATTTTAAGTACATCTTCACTAACTCAATCCTCCCGTGTATATCCTATACACTGAGTTAAGCGATTACATAAACGATATACTTTAGGGTTTTCTGTAGTGTAAATACTATTGTCACATCGGTGAATATGAGAGTAATAAATATGAATAATAATATCATTTCATTTATTAAATAAAACAATTACAAAATTGTCTTTCGGGCATTACACCTAACAATCTCCCACTTGCACGAAAGCATGTGATTAATTGTTTTAGAGCACACCCTATTATTTAAACTACAACAAACTACATCTCCCACTTGCTCTAAAGCAATGGAGACCCATCCCGTATTCTAGTACCCATTAAGCATATCATAACCATTACAGATGACAAAATTCACTCCGAGTGTGCCGTCGTAGGATAGGTCAGTGACTCGGGGAGTACCTACATCTAAATATCATGGATCTTAATGATTAGTCAGGTTGTCGGCTCGAGACGATCAGTAGAATCAAAACGTTACCGGTCCATCTAATCATGTGGTACTTTCCCAATATGCTTTTGACCTCTAGTGATTTCGAAAAACCTTAGCAGCTACCCCTTCATCGTTTTGACAATGATGTGGTATCGGCTCCAAATCTAGAATCACTCCCAGATATGAAAAGGAAATCCTTAAGCTATATAGCCTCTTTAGCTATTACAAAAGCCGCTAATCATCCAACTAGTTAAAGTCGAGTTGGCGTTACTGGATTCCTCCAGGCAATAGCTTCAACACAAGAGTAAACACTGAGCCCGAGATCGACTTAACGATCATCCTCAATCTGACTTAAAGACAAAATCAGTGTGTCACACATATCCAAGTTCACACATGAATATGTCCGCATATTATTCCTTGTTCTCTTCAAGATACTAAAGGACATACTAAACTTGCTTTGTTAACCGCCGAATCTAAGATTCGATCAAAGTTGACGTTCAATAACCTGACCATCTCTTACTAGAAAGAGAATCTATCCCATTTCTCTTGATCCGAAGATTTATAGAGTCATTTCTGAGGCATAGGGTAGAACTTCCTCGTTGAATGTTGCATACACAGATGTATCATCTTAACCAATAAGATGGATGGGAAACCAGTGACTGATTCAAATGAATTTGACCGAGTCAAACTCTTTAGGATGTTGTCCAAATCTCTGTTGCAGAGAATTGTGGCATTGTCAGATTCTGACTATAGATAACACACCCATGTTGATTCCAACTGGTGCAGTGTTATCCTTCACAAACACTAATATATGTTTATATTCACTACTGTACTAAAATTGATATCCAGTCTACAAAAGACTTATCAATATTCTGGTCAAATCCATACATTGTAGAAATATATGACTTCTAATGACCGAGAGGTTTGCTTTTTATCCATAAAGGACATAAGCCTTGACAGTCATCCTATCATAAGTTCATAAGGCAATACCCTTTTGTTCCGAATGAATCCAGACTCCATTTGTTTGGCAAGAAAGTCTCAGGGAATCACCCCTATTTTCTCCTTTTGAACGAAATCATGCAATACTAAGTGGTAAGAGAGTCCAAGGTCTGATTAACTCTCTACTTCTTAGGGAATTACCCCTAGACCACTCAAGTTTTGCTCTGAAAGATAAACTTTCCTATTCATTCTACTCTTTTCCATGTAGATCCAATTACTCCCACTGGGCCTGAGACGCTCAGGTGGTTCTACAAGAGTATGAGCAGAACTGGAGTTCCGAACTCCATTCACAGGGTTATGGCTATTAAACCAACCTCTATTATCAGAATCCTATACAGCTCACAAAAGAGCCATGGGTCATTGAATGATCCTCAGACTACAAAGTCCGCAGAACCTGTAATGGGTAATGGATAAACCATACTCCCAATACTTACTGGGTGGATCGAAATTCTGATCTAGTTTAGTAGTATTTAGTGTTATCACCAACAACCGATGTTGGATGTGGTCTGATTTTAATTAGTCAGTAACTACCTTGAGTAAACGTACTTCAAGGGTCAAGGTTTTGCTGTTTATGGACTCTATCAGAAAGGATGCAACAGTATAACTGTCCCTTCCCGATTTCAAGAATCCTATATCTAACCTTTATACCCAATAGGTTAAAAGATATATCACGAATGGTCATTGACCGAACGTATGCGTGAAATTCCCAGTCATACCTTCAAGCACCGTGTGCTAAATGCTTATATTTATGGAAGTGGGGTGAACCGAATCCACACCTTATCCGTAAATTCCAAAGCATATTCTAGGTAGACATCTCGGTCTTATATTTCAATGTAAATCGTTATTTTGCTTCCAATATCTTTATTGAGTTAAGCAGTGTATTGTAGCACATCTAAAACTATGTAAGGCAATTTAACGGTTTCTCACTTAGTGAGAACATGTCACAATAAGGCAGGCTGCGCATCAGTCTCGAGGACTATGAATGGCTTATTCCGAGTATAGAATACTCTATCTCTGTTGAAAACAGAGAAAACTTCAAAATATTTTGGATAAACTTTCCGGAGTGTTTGAATAGTTATCAGACAAGAAGTCACTACTCGGAAGCTCCTACTAGCTTGTATCTTTCATCAGACCCCGAAGGTCGTCATGAACAAGCTATGTTACTTCTTTATAACCATTATCCTTTCCTGATTGAAAGGAAACTTAGTCATTGAACCTTTGAGACAATATAACCAGACTGGGAGAAAGGAATCACCCTGAGCCAGTCTTCAGGTCTTGTATTTTAGGGACTATGCACTAACTATGGAATATAAAGAAGCGTTTATCTAAATATGGAAATCAATTGCTTTTAATAGTTCTTAAGATGTGTTTTATATACATATTTCAGCAGTTCTAAGTGGTTTTGACTTTATCAAACAAAAGTTTGAGTCTTGGATTCGCACTACAAATGGTATATTCACTTTCTATACGACAAACAAATTATCGAATATAAGGTAAATCCTTTCGTTCCAACGAATCTTAAATAGAAAATAATTTTTTCCGCGATATCCAAGGATTGAATCCGAGATTCATTTCCTTATATCACTCCCACTATTCTAGCTAAAATTAACTGCCCGTTGTTTACTCTTTTAATCGTTAAATGCACTGCTGCCTTGTTCTTCCAAAGAACTTAGCTCGAGAAAATCGCCAAGGATTCATAGGTTGGTGATCCAAATCACTGTCCTTATCCTATGATTTTCAGTTAATTAATTTTCGGTTCAGCCTTAAAGTTTTCTCAGTTTAGATGACTAACACTTTTAGACATATTCTCCCATTCTTGACTTTCCGTGAATGGAAACAGTCTTGAACCAGAGGTTCGTTTGAGTAGACACTACTCTTGAACCGTGGGATGTCTATTTCGAGTGTTACTGGTCGGGACTTCTCGGATTTTTTTAATATACCGGAAAAAACAACAAATCATAACATTTAAAGCTCCCACTAGTTTATCGGTTCCAAATACCGTCTAACGAGCAATGCTTTATTTTTATGATTTTCCGATTTTTTCGATTAGAAAATCTTTCGTACATAGTTCCAATGTTTCAAGAAAAACAACAAATCATAGAACTCCCACTACTTCATCGATTCCAAATATCGTCCAACTAGCAACATTTCATGACTTTCCGGTTTTTCAATTGGAACGGTTACGTGAGTAGTCAGTTACACTTTTCTAATGTTCTAGAAAAGCAACAAATCATAAAGCTCCCACTAGTTCATCGATTCCAAATATCGTCCAACTAGTAACACTTCATGATTTTCTGATTTTTCAATTAGAAAATTACTCGTGTAATCACTACATACTCAAAATTCACTTGAAGAATTTCAAAGTCCAAAATCACCTTTGATCAAACTAAGTTTGTCTTCCGTTTGACACGAATGACACTAGTGACATACCTATATGTCACTCTGGTTTTTAAAAGGCTTAAGAGAAAATATCTCTTTCGAAAAATAATTGCATTATCGATTAACTAGTTCAACGTCCTAGTTACTTTCCACTTTTTAACGAAGTCAATACTAGTCAATTATTAATTTTTAAGCAATTTATTAAGGGATATAATGCTGTAAATAAAATGACATATATTAAATCAGGTTTAACACTACTATATAAGTTTATTTTAGTAATTGTAAACTATAATTAAGTCTACTCTACCATTCCAAGGTTTTAACCTCGCATCTCAGTGCCGCCGTAGGGTAGGTCAAAGAGATGACGGTTAAATCGAGACAATCTCATCAATGAATAACTTGCAAGAATCGAACATCCTATGAGAATCGAACATCCCTTTATTCATTGACTAACTTCCTTTTTTAGCCTAGATATTATCAAGAATATCCTTGATGAGTGTGACCTACTATATCGCATCTCTAGGTTAGCCCCGAGTGTGCCGTCGTAGGATAGGTCAGTGACCCGACGATTACCCGGAAATCCTATCATTTCGGAGACCAAGCCATGAATGTTGATAGGGGTGAACACCATCCGTAGGGTGACGAAATCAAAGCGCCGGGAGGCGTCACCCTTCTCTCACTTACTTGTATCTATAGTAGATGCCATGGGGTTGGCTGTCGCCTCCCCCACTCACACTCAATATTTTGGAAGTGGTGGTGGGTTAACTAACCACGTCTTTTTGATGTTAACATAAAATCACATCAAATCAAGGATTCCGAATGGTGTCGGTAAGGTAGGCAAGCCTACCCATCCTATTCGTTGGAACATATGTGACAGTCGGACGAGATCGTGTCAAGAGAGCCCTATTGAGATAAGAAGGAATCACCCCTCCGCTCACTGGTATAGCTTAGTCTTGCCGGACCCCCGTGCATACATCACACTAGGAGGGTTAAGTCGGTCGAGCCAAGCTCAGTTGACCACCCAACCTATAGGCGAACCATTTTTATCCAAGATTTATTGTTCTTTTACCATCATTCAATCTCGTAGACACAATGAATCGAAAACGTGATCTTGTTTGGGCTTTTAAGGCAGTTCATCAAGAACACACACCGAAAAGGCTTAACGATTTCATAACCCGTCCTCGGATCTTTAATTAATTACTAAATTAATTAATTACCATGTATTAATTAAATTTCAACTAATTACGCGAGTTTGTATACATGCCTATTTTAATTACCAAAATGAAAATTTTACATGTTTGCTTGGAGTGGATGTATGATATGATGCATGTCATTGCAATTCGATTTTATATCTATTTTATGATCAAACACATAAAAAATAAATTGCGGTAAATTTAAACATAGAGATGGATTGTTGGTACCCCCGTATCTAATCTATCCTAGAAAAAAAAGAAGTAAATAACAATTTGTTGTCTTCATGTCATCGATCTTTGAATCTTGAAACCGAACCGCCGGATCACGAACCACGAACACCCGAGAGGAGAAAAGGCTTTTTAATTAAATAAATCCAAGTTATTTGATAAATAAAACCTTTTTTTTATTTAATTCCTTCGGCTGTTATTAAAATTATTACCATTTTTTTTAATTAATTTTTTTTTAATCCAATTTAGCGTTTACTCAAAATGGAGGTTTACAACTTTTTGTATATAATTGTATAGTAGTGTTTACTCAAAACGGGGGTTTACAACTTTTTGTACATTAAAACGGGGGTTTACAACTTTTTGTATATTATTGTATTAGAGTTTACTCAAAATGGGGGTTAAAACCTTTTTGTATATAATTATAGTAGAGTTCACTCAAAATAGGGGTTTACAACTCTTTGTATATAATTGTACAGTAGATTTTACTCAAAACGATGTATATTATTGTATTAGAGTTTACTCAAAATGGGGGTTTACAACTTTTTGTATATAATTATAGTAGAGTTCACTCAAAAAGGAGGTTTACAACATTTTGTATATAATTGTATAGTAGCTTTACAAAAAACAGGGGTTTACAACTTTTTGTATATAATTGTATTCTAGAGTTTACTCAAACGGGGGTTTAAAACTTTTTGTATTTTATTTTATTAGAGTTTACACAAAACGGGGGTTTACATTTTTTTGTATATAATTGTATAGTAGAGTTTACTCAAAACGGAGGTTTACAACATTTTGTATATTATTGTTTTAGAGTTTACTTAAACCGGGGGTTTACAACTTTTTGTATATAATTTTATAGTAGCGTTTACTCAAAATGGGGGTTTACAACTTTTTGTATATTATTGTATTAGAGTTTACTCAAAACGGGGGTTTACAACTTTTTGAATATAATTATAGTAGAGTTTACTCAAAACGGGGGATTACAACTTTTTGTATATTATTGTATTAGAGTTCACTCAAAAAGGGGGTTTATAACTTTTTGTACATGATTGTATACTAGAGTTTACTCAAAACGGGGGTTTACAACTTTTTGTATATAATTATAGTAGAGTTCACTCAAAACGGAGGTTTACAACTTTTTGTATATTATTGTATTAGAGTTTACTCAAAACGTGGGTTAACAACTTTTTGTATATAATTATAGTAGAGTTCACTCAAAACGGAGGTTCACAACTTTTGTATATAATTATAGTCGAGTTTACTCAAAACGGGGGTTTAAAACTTTTTGTTAATAATTTTTTAGTTGAGTTAATCAAAATGGGGGTTTTCAAATTTTTGTATATTATTGTATTAGAGTTTACTCAAAACAGGGGTTTATAACTTTTTATGTATAATTGTATAGTAGAGTTTTCTCAAAACGCGGGTTTACAACTTTTTTTACAATAAAACGGGGTTTACAACTTTTTGTATATAATTGTATAGTAGAGTTTACTCAAAACAGGGGTTTAAAACTTTTTGTATATTATTGTATTAGAGTTCACTCAAAACTGGGGTATACAACTTTTTGTATATAATTATAGTAGAGTTAACTCAATTCGGAGAGTTACAACTTTTTGTATATAATTATAGTAGAGTTTTCTCAAAACGGGGGTTCATAACTTTTCGTAAATAATTGTATAGTAGAGTTTACTCAAAACAGGGATTTACAATTTTTTGTATATAATTGTATAGGATTACTCAATACGGGGGTTTACAATTTTTTGCATATTATTGTATTAGAGTTTACTCAAACGGTGGTTTACAACTTTTTGTATATCATTATAGTAGAGTTCACTCAAAACGCCGGTTTACAGTCTTTTGTATATAGTTGTTAGTAGAGTTCACCAAAATGGGGGTTTACAGATTTTTGTATATAATTGTATAGTAGAGTTTACTCAAAACGGGGGTTTACAACTTTTTGTATATTATTGGTTTAGAGTTTACTCAAAACGGGGGTTTACAACTTTTTGCATATAATTGTATAGTAGAGTTTACTCAAAACGGGGGTTTACAACATTTTGTATATAATTATAGTAGAGTTTACTCAAAAGGGGGGATTACAACTTTTTGTATATTATTGTGTTAGAGTTCACTCAAAACGGGGGTTTACAACTTTTTGTATATGATTGTATACTAGAGTTTACTCAAAACGGGGGTTTACTACTTTTTGTATATAATTATAGTAGAGTTCACTCAAAACGGAGGTTTACAACTTTTTGTATATAATTATAGTAGAGTTTACTCAAAACGGGGCTTACAACTTTTTGTATATTATTATATTAGAGTTCACTCAAAACGGGGGTTTACAACTTTTTGTATATGATTGTATACTAGAGTTTACTCAAAACGGGGGTTTACAACTTTTTGTATATAATTATAGTAGTGTTCACTCAAAATGGAGGTTTACAACTTTTTGTATATTATTGTATTAGAGTTTACTCAAAACGTGGGTTAACAACTTTTTGTATAAAATTATAGTAGAGTTCACTCAAAACGGAGGTTCACAACTTTTGTATATAATTATAGTCGAGTTTACTCAAAACGGGGGTTTAATACTTTTTGTTAATAATTTTTGAAGGATGCAGGTTCTTAGATCTAAACAAGTTAGATCTATGCGCAGCGGATGGATCACGATTTATATGACACAATTCATAATTAAAGGACTTAAACTACTACAAGGGGGTTAAGATCAAGTTACCAATAGTAGGAAGAGAAGCCAAGATCTTCCGATGTGTTCTCCAAACGGTGGTTGGTGGACACCCTTCTTGATACACGAGCCTCCTTGATATGCAACCAGAAAAATCCCGAAGATTTTTCCAACTCGAACCCTAAGAATAGAGGCCGAAATTTTTCGGCCAATTTCTCTCGGTGAATAGTGACGTGAATAGTCCCTTTTTAGACTTGGGAGAACTCTCTTTATATAGGAGAGTAAACCTTGTCCTCCAAGGATTAAATAATTAAGAGATAATTATTCCATTAATCCTTTATTCCAAATAAAAGATAAATAAAATGATTATCCCAAACAAATTAAGATAAATCATATTATTATCTTATATTCCATGAATTATCATTTAACAAATAAAAGATAAATCACATGTCAAATAATTATCCAAGAAAACTAATTTCCCTCTAATTAAATAACACATTGGCGCCACCTTTAGGGTTTCCAAGCCCACATAAAATGTCTTTTATGTGTATTATATTATTTAGCCCAACTAAATAATATTTTGCATATCAATTAATTAGCCCAACCAATTAATTATCATTGAGGCCCAAATAACAAGATTATTAGTCCGAATTACGAAGCCACATCGGGGACCATGGACCTATAACCAGTAGCTTCAATAATTAATTATTCATCGAACAAAATAGGTACATTAATTATTAATTCCGGAATTACGCTACCATAAACCCGAAACCGAACTCTACCGATTATAGATGTATACTTATACTCAACCCATAGAGTAAATAAGCGTCCATTGATATAATCACTACATACGGATTAACCCTCCATAGACTGTCCATTCCGAGTGGGAAGTCTCCGTGAACCCGACTCAGAATATCTTATCCTTATTTACCATTAACCCCTAGTGATCAATTAGTTCACATATCGACTAGTAGCTAATTAGTCTAACATGAACTGGGCCCATCGATCATTTTCTTAGGGCTAACAAATAAGGGGACTATCTCTCTACTTCCCGCAGGAAGGAATGGATTCCATGTCTGTGAAAATCAGAACTACTCACTCATCTGGAGATAGTGCCAATGAGAAGTGGCTTGGAACACATTATTTAAGTGAACCGTAACTAACACATCAAACACTACCCCGGGACAAGCAGCAACCTGTGATCACCTCAGGATTAAGGTTGATCCATATATGATCATCTAATGATTTAATAAGATTCCTCGATTACGGAATTATACCGAGAAATACAGATTAAATCGGTCCAGTCCTATATGAATGCCATCATATATAAATGCCCCACGTAGGTACCCTCTCCCGACAGTCCGGATAAGACTATCACACCCTAAAGTGTTCTGGGCGCATTATTGGTGTTTTAATCAAGAGACCCTAAACTCGATTAAGTTCACCACGGACTAACAGTTTAAGTATATCACTACTAACTCAATCCTCACGTGTAATCCATACACTGAGTTAAGTGGTTACATACTGATATACTTAGGGTTTGCAGCAGTGTATTATTTACAAGCACAAAGCAAGTAATAAGGTGAGATAAAATCTGTCATTCATTACTAAAAACAATTACACAAATTGTCTTTCGGGCACTACACCTAACAATCTCCCACTTGCACGAAATGACAAGTAACGATTGTTTTTAGAGCACACCCTTTCTCATCTTATTCACAACACTCTCCCACTTGCTCTAAAAGCAGATGAGACATATCCATCAATGCTGTACCCTCCAATCACTCGACTTGGTACACTGATTAGTTAGGTTGTCGACTCGAGACGATCTTTAGGATTGAAACGTTGTCGGTCCTTCCAATCAGGCGGTACTCTCTCTCAATATGCTTTTGACTTCTTGTGACCGAGAAGATCCTTCTAAGCTATCTCTTCACTGTTTTCACAATGAAGTGATATCGGCTTATCAGACCTGGAATTACTCCCAGACCAAAAAGGAAATTCTAAGCACTATAAGTAAACACTGAGCCCGAGATCAACTTAATGATCATCCTTAATCTGACTATCAGTCAGAATCAGTGTAGTCAACCATATTCAAGTTTGCACCTGAATATACAAGCATATTACTCCTCGTTCTCTAAAGATACTTGAGGACGTACTAAACCGCTACTCATGCTCGAATCGGAAATTCTACTACTATTGACTTGTGATAACCTGACTTGCCGTTATCCCAGAGAGACTCCATCCCATTTTCTCCTTATCCGAAGATTTTGAGAATCATTCCTGAGAGTTTGGGTAGGACCACTCTCGATGAATGTTGCATACGTATATGCATAATCATCTTATTCAATAAGATAGGTGGGATAGCCAATGACTCATTCTCGTGAATTTGACCGAATCAGATTCTTAGAATATAGTCCAATTCTCTCATCCAGAGAATCTTGGCCTGTCAGTTTCCGACTTCGGATAGCACACACATGTTGTTTCCAACTGTTTCAGTGTTATCATTCATGAACACTAATACTACTACTTTACCAATATTGATATCTAGTCTACGAAAGACTTATCAATACTCTGGTCAAGTTCACATATTTTAAAACATGTGACTTTTAAATGACCGAGAGGTTCTCTTAAATCCACAAAGGATATAAGCCATGGCAGGCCTCCTACCTCAGGTTCTTTCTGAATGAATTAAGATATCGTTAGTCTCGCAAAAAAGGTCTTAGGGAATCACCCCTATCTTCTGCTTTGTAACGAATCCGTTATTCATTCTTAGCTAAAACCCTTCTGTTCTGAATGAATTCAGATTCCGTTGTTCGGCAAGAAAGTCTCAGGGAATCACCCCTATTTTCTGCTTACTAACGAAAACTAGCAAGACTGAGTGGTGAGAGAGTTCAAGGTCTGGTTAACTCTCTACTTGTCAGGGAATCACCCCTATACCATTCAACTTTGCGCTGAAAGTTTAAATTTTCCTATTCATTCGACTCTTCTCCGTGTAGATCCAATTGCTCCCACTAGGCCTGAGACACTCAGGTGGTTCTACAAGAGGCTGAACAGAACTGGAGTATCAAAACTCCATTCATAGGGTTAAGGCTTTAAAACCAACCTCTATGATCAGAATCCTATACAGCCCACTAAGAGCCATAGGTTATCAATCACCCCAGCAGACTATAAAGTCCACAAAACCACAATGGGTCAACGGTTAAACCATACTCCCACTGTGTCTTGGGTGGATTGACATTCTGATCTAGTAGTATTTATCAGTGTAATCACCAACAACTAATGTTGGACGTGGTCTGATTAAATCAGATAGTAACTACCTTTGGGTAACCTTACTCTAAGGTTTAAGGCTGTTTCTTATAGATTCTATCGGAAGGCTTGTGACAGTTCAACCGTCACTTTCTGATCTCAAGAATCTTATAATCAACCTTCACTCGTCTTATTAAGATATTTCACGAACAGTCACAATCTGAACGTATGCGCAAAATCTCCAGTCCTACCTTCAAACATTAAATGCTAAATGCCTACATTTATGGAAGTGGTGTGAACCGAATTCACTCATTATCCATAAATTCATTGGCATCTTCTAGGTAGACTTCTCGGTTTACATAATAATGTTAACCGTTATTTTGCACCAAATTATCTTAATCGAGTTTAGCAGTGTATTGTAGCATATCATTAACTATATAGGGCAAGTCTATGGTTTCTTCCTCGGTGAGAAACATTCCACTAGGAGGCAGGCCGAGCATCAGTCCCAAGACTATGCGATAGCCTATTTCTGAGCATGGAATACTCTATTCTCTACTAAAATCAGAGACACCTCCTCGTATTCTTTCGATAAACTAAATCACGTTTCGAGTAGTTATCAGACAAAATGTCACCACTCAAAAACTCCCACTAGCTTGTATCTCTCACTAGACCCCGAAGGTCATGGTGAACAAGCTATGTTACCCCTTCAAATCTATTACCCTTTCCGATTGAAAGGAAACTTAGTCATTGTTCCTTTGAGATAGTGTTCCTAGACTGGGAGATAGGAATCACCCTTAGCCAGTCGTCAGGTCTTATCTCTAGGATATATGCACTAATTAATAGATATTGAAAGGTCGCTTATCTTAATACGGAAACCTTTTACCTTTAATAGTTTTAGATGTGTTATACTTATTCAGCTTTTTTTAGTGGTTCTGACTTTATCAAACAAAAGTCCGAGTCTTGGATTCGTACTACGAATGTCATATTCACTTTCTATGAGGCAACAATATATCGAGTTGAAAGTGAATCCATTTGTTTCAACGAATCTGTAAACAGAAAAATAAATTTTTCTGTGATATTCAAGGATAGAATCCGAAATTCATTTCCTTATATCACTCCCACTATTGTAGCTGAAATTACTGCCCGTTGTTACTCTATTAATCGTTAATGCAAAGCTTCCTTGTTCTTCCAAAGAACTAAGCTACTGAGTCAAGTTACTCGGTTAAGAAAGTCGCTAAGGATTCATTGGTTAGTGATCCGAAATCACTTTCCTTATCCTATACTTTCTTTAATTAATGTTTCGGTTTAGCCTCAAAACTTTAGTTAAGATGATTAACACTTATAGACATTCTTTCCCATTCTTAACTTTCCTTAAAAAGAAATAGTCTTGAACTAGCAGTTCGTTTGAGTAGACACTACTCGTGAACTGTGGGATGTCTAATAAAAGTGTTACCCAGTGGGACTGATTTTCTAATAAATTAGAAAAACATAATGTAAAAGCTCCCACTAGTTTATCGGTTCCAAATACCGTCTAACTAGCGACACTTTAATTTATGATTCTCCAATTTTTCTATCAGAAAATTTCTCGTGTAGACACTACACAATTCACTAGAAGAATTTTATCGTCCCAATCATCTTTCAAACTAACTACGGTTGTCTCTCGCTCTGCACGAGTGACAGCAGTGACATGCCTATTTACGTCACTTAAGTTTTGATGGCTTCAAGAGAAATATCTCTTCCGAAAAATTAATCGCATGTGAGATTAATAAATACAACGTTCTAGTTACTTACCACTTTTTAACGAAGTCATTAGTAGTCAATTTTACACTAGCAGTCTAGCACCTTAGAGAGATATATATAACAGTTGTAAATAAAATTGACAGAAAATAAATCCAAATCATACACTACTAAAATTTTAGGAACATAAACTAAGTACTTATAGTCTATCCTACCGTTCCAAGGATTTAATCTATGCCTCAGTGCCGCCTTAGGGTAGGTCAAAGAGGTTTCGATTAATATTGAAGATCAGATTGAGAATCGAACATCTCATTTGTGATCGTCAATCACCTTTCCTTTTTCAGCCAAGGTACTACCAAAAAATACCCTTTATGAGTGTGACCTACTGTTTCAGATTTTTAGGTAGACCCCGAGTATGCCGCCTTAGGGTCGGTCAGTGACCCGACGAGTACCCAAAATCCTATCCTTTCGGAGACCAAGCCTTGAATTTTGATAGCGGTGAAGGCCTTCCTTAGGGAGGCCGGTCCCAGGCCGGCACGAGGCGTCACCATTCTCTCACGTTGCTTGTGTCAACAATAGAGGCCGTGGGGTCGGCTGTCGCCTCTCCCGCTCCCACTCAATATTTTGAAAAAAGTGGTGGGTTTACTGATCACGTTTTTGGACTTGATGTTACATTAAGGAACAATAAATCATAGGCCCGAATGTTGTCGGTTATGTGGGATAGCCCACCCGACCTATTCGTTAGAACATATGTGGCCGTCGGACGGGTCAAGGCTAGGAGAGGTCCGTTGAGCCGTAGTGGCTCTTCAGATGGCTCAGTATTGCCAGACCCCCGTGCAAACGCCACAAGTGGAGGGTGAAGTCGATTGAGCCGTAGCTACTGTTGACCACCCAACCGTGGTTAAACCACTTTCGAACCTGTTTGCCCGTGATTATCCAATCCTTAAACACCAAACTTTCTCGTAGACACTACGGAACAAAAACGTAATCTCGTCTAGGTAAGGTGGAATTCACCGAGAATCCAACACCTTAACCACGAGGTTTCGGGATTTTACTCCTTATGCTTTCGCAGAGTGGGATTCACCGAGAATCCATCACCCAACCTCGACGATTGAAAAAACCCGTGTTCCTCGGTTTTTACCCTAATTAGTTTCTAATTAATATCAAACAATTAATTAAAACTAATCGTGTGTTTTATACATGCCTAACTAATTCCTCGAATTAATTTCTACATGTATGCATATGGAGTGGAATTCATGATATGATGCATGTCATGACAATTTTCCGGTTCTACACATACAATCTAAACATGTATACTAGTGCGGAAAATAAACATCAAGATGGACCGTTGGCATCCCCGTATCTAACCTATTAGAAAATAAATAACGAAACCCTAACTAGGGTTTACTACTTTCTAACAAAATCTGCAGCTGTTCAAAATCTTCGACGATCGGCAAAACAAACGAACTTGGATCGCGACGAAACTTTCCAGATCTGATCTTCATTCTTCGGACTTCAAGATGGACGGTCGGATCGGAGCTTTGACTTGTCAATCTTCCTCAGTGAGCCGACCACCTTGCTGCTGAAACAGACTCTTACAGCAGCGCATCATATACTTCCCGAGGCCGATCGGGAATCGAGATGAATCCCGATCGACCTAGAATTTTTATCCCACGTCCAAAGCTCCATGATAAGCGATCTGACCGGTCGGATTTTACTTTGAACGGTCCAATCGTTCCCAGAAAATCGAAGAAGTCACAGTTAGGGTTTCTGTGAATCCTGCGTTTTTCTGTTACAGCTGCCTCTTCTCATCAACGAACGGATATCCAAACGGACTCTGATCGATGCCAAGTTTTGTGGGATTGTTCATCAACTTCCAATCTAGATTCTGACCGGAGGGATCTTCGTTTTAACGGCTCAAACAACGGGAAAAACGAAAACACTATACAGCTACTAAACAGATCTACTGACAGGAAATTAAACTTGCAATAACAAATAAATTACATAATTTCCTATACTCATATGAACGAATTTTCATCGTTTATATGAGTTTACAATAGATCTAACGGGAAAACGGTGCCAACCCCAATCCATCTCTTCAACCATAGCAATTTAAAATCATTAATGCATAATAATAAGTAAAATATCACCTACATGCAATTCCACTCCTTTAAATCGTTTAATTACGATTATGACTATATAAATCGTGGAACCTGGCTCTGCTACCACATGAAGGATGCAGGTTCTTAGATCTAAACGAGTTAGATCTATGCGCAGCGGATGGATCACGATTTATATGACACAATTCATAATTAAAGGACTTAAACTACTACAAGGGGGTTAAGATCAAGTTACCAATAGTAGGAAGAGAAGCCAAGATCTTCCGATGTGTTCTCCAAACGGTGGTTGGTGGACACCCTTCTTGATAAACGAACCTCCTTGATATGCAACACCAAGAAAAACTTGTAGTTTTTCCTTCTAAAACCCAAGACAAGAAAACTAATTTTTTCTCTCTTTTCAAGTGTGTAAGTCGAAATTTTCCAATGTTCTAAGGCTTGGGAGAACTCTCTTTATAGGAGAGTAAACCTTGTCATCCAAGGATTAAATAATTAAGAGATAATTATTCCATTAATCCTTTATTCCAAATAAAAGATAAATAAAATGATTATCCCAAACAAATTAGGATAAATCATATTATTATCTTATATTCCATGAATTATCATTTAACAAATAAAAGATAAATCACATGTCAAATAATTATCCAAGAAAACTAATTTCCCTCTAATTAAATAACACATTGGCGCCACCTTTAGGGTTTCCAAGCCCACATAAAATGTCTTTTATGTGTATTATATTATTTAGCCCAACTAAATAATATTTTGCATATCAATTAATTAGCCCAGCCAATTAATTATCACTGAGGCCCAAATAACAAGATTATTAGTCCGAATTACAGAAGCCACATCGGGGACCATGGACCTATAACCAGTAGCTCCAATAATTAATTATTCATCGAACAAAATAGGTACATTAATTATTAATTCCGGGATTACGCCACCATAAACCCGAAACTGAACTCTACCGATTATAGATGTATACTTATACTCAACCCATAGAGTAAATAAGCGTCCATTGATATAATCACTACATACGGATTAACCCTCCATAGACTGTCCATTCCGAGTGGGAAGTCTCCGTGAACCCGACTCGAATATCTTATCCTTATTTACCATTAACCCCTAGTGATCAATTAGTTCACATATCTGACTAGTAGCTAATTAGTCTAACATGAACTGGGCCCATCGATCATTTTCTTAGGGCTAACAAATAAGGGGACTATCTCTCTACTTCCCGCATGAAGGAATGGATTCCATGTCTGTGAAAATCAGAACTACTCACTCATCTGGAGATAGTGCCAATGAGAAGTGGCTTGGAACACATATTTAAGTGAACCGTAACTAACACATCAAACACTACCCCGGGACAAGCAGCACCCTGTGATCACCTCGGGATTAAGGTTGATCCATATATGATCATCTAATGATTTAATAAGATTCCTCGATTACGGAATTATACCGAGAAATACAGATTAAATCGGTCCAGTCCTATATGAATGCCATCATATATAAATGCCCCACGTAGGTACCCTCTACCGACAGTCCGGATAAGACTATCACACCTAAAGTGTTCTGGGCGCATTATTGGTGTTTTAATCAAGAGACCCTAAACTCTGATTAAGTTCACCACGGACTAACAGTTTAAGTATATCACTACTAACTCAATCCTCACGTGTAATCCATACACTGAGTTAAGTGGTTACATACAGATATACTTAGGGTTTGCAGCAGTGTATTATTTACAAGCACAAAGCAAGTAATAAGGTGAGATAAATTCTGTCATTCATTATTATAAACAATTACACAAATTGTCTTTCGGGCACTACACCTAACAATCTCCCACTTGCACGAAATGACAAGTAACGATTGTTTTTAGAGCACACCCTTTCTCATCTTATTCACAACACTCTCCCACTTGCTCTAAAAGCGGATGAGACATATCCATCAATGCCGTACCCTCCAATCACTCGACTTGGTACACTGATTAGTTAGGTTGTCGACTCGAGACGATCTTTAGGATTGAAACGTTGTCGGTCCTTCCAATCAGGCGGTACTCTCTCTCAATATGCTTTTGACTTCTTGTGACCGAGAAGATCCTTCTAAGCTATCTCTTCACTGTTTTCACAATGAAGTGATATCGGCTTATCAGACCTGGAATTAGAGTTAACTCAAAAATGGGGGTTTACAACTTTTTGTATATAATTGTATAGTAGAGTTACTCAAAATAGGGGTTTACACCTGTCCGTCTGGACAAACTTTTGCAGCCAAGAATCCATTTTCCAGAGAGTTAGCCGTCCGGATGAGAGGTTTTTGTCCGTCCGGACAGCCACAGATTATCAATCACCTCGCCTTTCGGGCCCTCGAGACACCCTTGTCCTGCATCCATATGAAAACAACAAGCAAACGCATAACCCCGCAAACTACGGGTGCTCGGGAAAAACGAGTATAAAATGCTAAAATAAGTTATTCAGGGTTTGCAGGCAGTTGGGGCACTTGTACCGGCGATGCCAGAGCTTGCCTTGGACACACGATCTTAAGAGTTTTCACCAGTTCTTGAGGAGGCCATAGCACTTTGTGTCGAGGAGGATGCGGTTGAGACGGCTTTTAGAGCTGCTGCGTCTGCTCCAGTGGATGAGGCTGGCCCCTCTCAGACCGTTCCAGCTCCGACTCCTGCTCCAGCTCCGACATCTCAGGCCATTCCAGTTTCGACTTCTGAGACTCCTCCTACTACGTCTATAGATGCTGCAGGCACGATACCACCTACATCTGAGGATCAGACGAGCACGTAGAGTTTATGTTGTTCCTTTTTACGTCGTTCCTTAGATTGTCACTTCTTGTTTTTGTTGGACATGTCCCTTATCTTTCTGGTTTGTTTTGAGATGACTTTGTTGCTACTTTGCTCTTGATCCGTGGTTGTAAGCCGTAAGGCGCGTACTTTTTCACCTTTTCATGCCTTCTGTGACTATGCCTTTGATTTGACTTGGGTTAAGATTTTATTTTGAGCACGTTTAAACGTGTTGGTTGTTTATTGTATGGTTGATTCGTATTTTGACTATCTCTATGCTATATGTTCAAGTCTTCTGACGTGACGAGGTCGTTTATTTTTATCACCCCCGGATTCTCCCCATATTATATGCTTTGGCACGCGGACCATGTCCCGTGCATGTATTTCTTGGATGTTTTTCAATGACTAGGGATTCGGGATGGACTACTTTCACGACCGTTACGGGACTTGATCGCGCCATTTTGCCGGGCTCATAAGCTAAGTCTTTCTTTTTCCTTCTCGTTCACACACCGAGGACGGTGCTTCACTTAAGTGGGGGGGACAACTTAGCTTATTCGCTTGTTCTTAAAAGTATTACGCCGTGATGTGATAATCTTGGTTTTTACTCGTTTCCGAGTCGATTTTTAGGCCGTTTTTCAAATTTTTCCAAGATTTTAACACCACGTTATATGCATGCTGTTCACAATTGAGTGGTGAAAGGTATTTAGTTTTGTGAATGTCTCACAGTGAGTCTATATTGTCATGATACGGAACACTTTTTAGTACACGTTTGACGACGGTTATGCTTATCACGATTACTTTACACACCTGTACCCCTAGTTTCGAGGCGAAATAGAAGGATTGGCCTTGTTAGGAACACGGGATGACAGTTTTGGCGTTCTTTTTTACCCTACTTTCGCCAAATAAGCCTGAGCCGAATGTTTGACCTTCGTAGCCCCTCTCAGCCTTGATAGAATGGTCCGACCACCATTCGCTTTATAGTCGTTTCGTTATTTAGTCAGAAACATACCCTTGAGCCTTATTTTGGTCACATTCCCTTCATTTGACCCTACGAGTGGACTTAGTCTCTTGTTAAACCACACTTGCCAAGGCAAGTGTGGGGTGGGGGGAGATGTTATTTTTTGAGTCGGGTTGTTGTTTCCTGTTCTAGAGCTATAAGGAGAGGAGGAGCTCAGTGGGGCTGGATGCTCGGGTTTCATTTCAAAAAAAAAAAAAATTCAAATCAAATAATTGTGTTGTATATAGAAATAAAGGGTTGAAAAAGACAATGAGCTTAAAGCAATGATGATGTTAGGGTTGGGATAATCAGATAGGCACTAAGTATTCGAGCTCACCTCACGACACTTGAAACATAGTCGAGTTTGGCAATGAGTTCGGGTATTTTAGTGTCCTATAGTTCCCAAAGTGTTGAAAATGATCAAAAAGGAGTTTGGTGGGTTTGTTTGGTAAAGAAGACGTGGTACGTGTTTGGATTATGTTCACTCGTACTTCTTTTCTCTAGTTTCCCAAATTACCCTTTTCGATTAACCGAATTTACCCTAGCCTAACGTTATAACCATTAAAGTCCTGCTGGACCGTGTTTAACCTTGGTTAGTCCCGATTAGTGGAGATTCTAGGAAGGGCAGGATTGTGTAAAGTAATTTGTCCGGTATTCCAAGCCCGAAATCGTATTAAGCATAAGTCGTCGTCATTCAACACACACTCACTCCGTGTCATGATCCAGTAGAGTCAAAGTAATGCATTCACTTAACTAAGTTCTTTTCACCTCGATATTTTGAAATGCATGCATGTACCGTAAAGTTGATTCTTTGGTATTGTTTGAACGCCTAATTTACTCGAGGACGAGTAAAGGCTAAGTGTGGGGTGGTGATAGGAACCAACTTTACAGTACATTTCTGTACAGTTCAGCCCACGATTATCATATTTCTGGCATGTTTCGGGTGAGTTTAGACCCTATTTTGAGTATTAAATGAGGTTTTATTGCACGGCGAGTGACTGTCGGTTTTCCGTAAACTCGACCTTATTTTAGCATTTTATACTCGTTTTTCCCGAGCACCCGTAGTTTGCGGGGTTATGCGTTTGCTTGTTGTTTTCATATGGATGCAGGACTAGGGTGTCTCGAGGGCCCGAAAGGCGAGGTGATTGATAACCTGTGGCTGTCCGGACGGACAAAAACCTCTCATCCGGACGGCTAACTCTCTGGAAAATGGATTCTTGGCTGCAAAAGTTTGTCCGGACGGACAAGGTGTTGTGTCCAGATGGCTAACTCTCTGGAAATTGGGAAAACTTTGATGAAGAATTCGTCCGGACGGACAGAACCAGCATCCGGACGGACAAGAGCATTTCATCCGGACGGACATCTATGCATCCGTCCGGACACCTGGAAAATCAAGAACAGTCCGGCCGAACATGGTGGATATCCGTACGGACAGAAGACTTTCTATATAAAGCTGCTCATTTCACACACAGACGTAGACATAGTTGAAGAAGTAGATAGCAAGTTTCCCATTTTAGCTTTTTTGGAGATTTTGGGTGATTTTCTTCGTCTTTTAGAGTTAGACTAAGTATTTTATATCATTAGAATCCTCATTCAATCCTCTCTTTGATCTACTAACTTTTAGCTACGATCCGTAACTTTTCACTTGACAAATATTCGATCTTTTGTAAGCACATTTGGCACCTCCTTCAAGTTGAGTAAAGTAAGTATGTTCTTTTGTTATTTTATTGTTGTTGTGATGTTTTTCTTCCGTTTTTATTGCTTAGATTCGATTATGAGTAGCTAGATTCTTCGTATGGTTGAACTATGTGAAGGCGGGTGAAACGCCGTTAGATTGATGAACCGGGAGGTAGTGTAGTGAGTAAATAAACGTTCTAATTGATAATCCGTATCTCGAAACTTGTTTGAATCATTTTTGAGCTAGATTGATCACCTAGTTCACCATTGCACACACTTAGCTTATAAATGTATGTTGCGGCGACGTGTGGGAACGGGGTTTCGGGACCGTAGAGATTTTGGACTTGAAAGGTACTTTGACACCTACCCGTGTACTAGATTGACGCCCTAGTCATCAAGTCCAGTTCTAATACGGGGTTTGTATCGGTTGTTCGAGCGAGTCTAGAGCTTAATCACGTTAGGTGAGTCGGTCTTCTAAAGGGAGGATTGACGAGCTTCGCATAGGGAGTGAATAACACTAGAATTAGGACTCGACACCTATGAGTTATCGTTAGACGGTGAAGTAAGGTAAGGCACACTCCCGGGGTAATCTGTTTAAGGGTAAAGTAATCCGTTGGATCGTAGTTCGGCCATACTTCTTTTAATTGTATCGAATTTCGAGTAGTGTAATCTTTCTTTTATGCAATAGTATAACTTCACACCTATCTGTTTGATCTGAACTGAGTGCTAAGTCAACTGTGGTACTCAAAAACCAATCTCTGTGGGTTCGACCTCGAACTCCTCAAGCACTATCCTACAATCGACCCGGTCCACTGCCGGATAGAAAGTAGATTTTGCTAAGGTTTCGAGTTTTTATTTTATCGACCGGACCTAGAAAATCCGCTTGTCACGGAGGTTTACAACTTTTTGTATATAATTGTATTGTCGAGTTTACTCAAAACGGTGGTTTACAACATTTGGTATATTATTTTATTAGAGGTTACTCAAAACGGGGCTTTACAACTTTTTGTATATAATTGTATAGTAGAGTTTACTCAAACATGGGTTTACAACTTTTTGTATATTATTATTTTAGAGTTTACTCAAAAAGGGGGTTTACAACTTTTTGTATATTATTGTATTAGAGTTCGCTCAAAACGGGGGTTTACAACTTTTTGTATATAATTATAGTAGAGTTCACTGAAAATGGAGGTTTACAAATTTTTGTATATAATTATAGTAGAGTTTACTCAAAACGGGGGTTTACAACTTTTTGTAAATAATTGTATAGTAGAGTTTACTCAAAATTGGGGTTTACAAATTTTTGTATATTATATTGTATTAGAATTTATTCAAAACGGAGGTTTACAACTTTTTTTATATTCTTGTATTAGAGTTTACTTAAAACGTGGGTTTATAATTATAGTAGAGTTCACTCAAAACGGAGGTTTACAACTTTTTGTATATAATTGTATAGTAGACTTTACAAAAAACAGCGGTTTACAACTTTTTGTATATAATTGTATAGTAAGTTTACTCAAAACGGAGGTAAACAACTTTTTGTATATTATTGTTTTAGAGTTTACTCAAAATAGGGGTTTACAACTTTTTGTACATTATTATAGTAGAGTTTACTCAAAACGGAGGTTTACAGCTTTTTGTATATAATTGTATAGTAGAGTTTTACTCAAAACGGGGGTTTACAACTTTTTGTATATTATTGTATTAGAGTTTACTCGGAACGGGGGTTTACAACTTTTTGTATATAATTCTAGTCGAGTTCACACAAAACGGAGGTTTACAAATTTTTGTATATAATTGTATCGGAGAGTCAAAACGGGGGTTTACAACTATTTGTATATAATTTTATTATAGTTTACTCAAAATGGTGGTTTACCACTTTTTGTATATAATTGTATAGTAGAGTTTACTCAAAATGGGGGTTTACAACTTTTTGTATATTATTGTATTAGAGTTTATTCAAAACGGGGGTTAACAAATTTTTGTATATAATTATAGTAGTGTTCACTCAAAACGGGGGTTTACAACTTTTTGTATATAATTGTACGGTAGAGTTTACTAAAAACGTTGTATATTATTGTATTAGAGTTTACTCAAAATAGGGGTTTACAACTTTTTGTATATAATTATAGTAGAGTTCACTCAAAACGGAGGTTTATAACTTTTTGTATATAATTGTATAGTAGACTTTACAAAAAACAAGGGTTTAGGGTTCACTCAAAACGGAGGTTTACAAATTTTTGTATATAATTGTATAGTAGACTTTATAATTATAGTACGGTTCACTCTACTATAATTGTATATTATTGTATTAGAGTTCACTCAAAACGGGGGTTTACCACTTTTTGTATATGATTGTATACTAGTGTTTACTCAAAACGGGGGTTTACAACTTTTGGTATATAATTATCGTAGAGTTCACTCAAAACGGAGGTATACAACTTTTTGTATATTATTGTATTAGAGTTTACTCAAAAAATGGGTTAACAACTTTTTGTATATAATTATATTAGAGTTCACTCAAAACGGAGGTTCACAACTTCTAGTATTTAATTATAGTAGTGTTTACTCATAATGGGGGTTTACAACTTTTTGTTAATAATTGTATAGTAGAGTTTACTCAAAACGGGGGTTTATAAATTTTTGTATATTATTGTATTAAAGTTTACTCAAAACGGGGGTTTACAACTTTTTGTATATAATTGTATAGTATAGTTTACTCATAACGCGGGTTTACAACTTTTTTTTACAATAAAACGGGTTTTACAACTTTTTCTATATAATTGTATAGTAGAGTTTACTCAAAACTGGGGTTTACAACTATTTGTGTATTATTGTATTAGAGTTCACTCAAAACGGGGGTTTACAACTTTTTGTATATATTTATAGTAGAGTTAACTCAAAACGGAGGTTTACAACTTTTTATGTATAATTATAGTAGAGTTTACTCAAAACGGGGGTTCACAACTTTTTGTAAATAATTGTATATTAGATTTTACTCAAAGCGGGGGTTTACAACTTTTTGTATATAATTCTATAGTAGAGTTACTTAAAACGGTGGTTTACAACTTTTTGTATTAGAGTTTACTCAAAACGGGGGTTTACAACTTTTTGTATATAATTATAGTACAGTTCACTCAAAAAGCACGTTTATAGCTTTTTGTATATAATTGTATAGAAGAGTTCACACAAAATGGGGGTTTACAACTTTTTGTATATAATTATAGTAGAGTTTACTTAAAACGGGGGTTTATAACTATTTGTAAATAATTGTATAGTAGAGTTTACTCAAAACGGGGGTTTACAACTTTTTGTATATTATTGTATTAGAGTTTACTCAAAACATGGGTTAACATCTTTTTGTATATAATTATAGTAGAGTTCACTCAAAACGGAGGTTCACAAAATTTTGTATATAATTATAGTAGAGTTTACTCAAAACGGGGGTTTACAAATTTTTGTTAATAATTGTATAGCACAGTTTACTCAAAACGGGGTTTTACAACTTTTTCTATATTATTGTGTTAGAGTTTACTCAAAACGGGGGTTTACAACTTTTTGTATATAATTGTATAGTAGAGTTTACACAATACGCGGGTTTACAACTTTTTTTACAATAAAACGGGGTTTAGCACTTTTTGTATATAATTGTACAGTAGTGTTTACTCAAAACGGGGGTTTACAAATTTTTGTATATAAATATAGTAGAGTTTACTCAAAACGGGGGTTTACAACTTTTTGTAAATAATTGTATAGTAGAGTTTACTCAAAATGGGTGTTTACAAATTTTTGTATATTATTGTATTAGAATTTACTCAAAACGGAGGTTTACAACTTTTTTTATATTCTTGTATTAGAGTTTACTCAAAACGTGGGTTTATAATTATAGTAGAGTTCACTCAAAATGGAGGTTTACAACTTTTTGTATATAATTGTATAGTAGACTTTACAAAAAACAGGGGTTTACAACTTTTTGTGTATAATTGTATAGTAAGTTTACTCAAAACGGAGGTTTACAACTTTTTGTATATTATTGTATTAGAGTTTACTCAAAACGGGGGTTTACAACTTTTTGTATATAATTATAGTAGAGTTTACTCAAAACGGAGGTTTACAGCTTTTTGTATATAATTGTATAGTAGAGTTTTACTCAAAACGGGGGTTTACAACTTTTTGTATATTATTGTATTAGAGTTTACTCGGAACGGGGGTTTACAACTTTTTGTATATAATTCTAGTCGAGTTCACACAAAACGGAGGTTTACAACATTTTGTATATAATTGTATAGGAGAGTCAAAACGGGGGTTTACAACTATTTGTATATAATTTTATTATAGTTTACTCAAAATGGGTGTTTTCAACTTTTTGTATATAATTGTTTAGTAGAGTTACTCAAAATGGGGGTTTACAACTTTTTGTATATTATTGTATTAGAGTTTATTCAAAACGGCGGTTAACAAATTTTTGTATATAATTATAGTAGAGTTCACTCAAAACGGGGGTTTACAACTTTTTGTATATAATTGTACGGTAGAGTTTACTTAAAACGTATATTATTGTATTAGAGTTTACTCAAAATAGGGGTTTACAACTTTTTGTATATAATTATAGTAGAGTTCACTCAAAACGGAGGTTTACAACTTTTTGTATATAATTGTATAGTAGACTTTACAAAAAACAGGGGTTTAGGGTTCACTCAAAACGGAGGTTTACAAATTTTTGTATATAATTGTATAGTAGACTTTATAATTATACTAGGGTTCACTCTACTATAATTGTATATTATTGTATTAGAGTTCACTCAAAACGGGGGTTTACCACTTTTTGTATATGATTGTATACTAGTGTTTACTCAAAACGGGGGTTTACAACTTTTGGTATATAATTATCGTAGAGTTCACTCAAAACGGAGGTTTACAACTTTTTGTATATTATTGTATTAGAGTTTACTCAAAAAATGGGTTAACAACTTTTTGTATATAATTATAATAGAGTTCACTCAAAACGGAGGTTCACAACTTCTAGTATAAAATTGTAGTAGTGTTTACTCAAAACGGAGGTTTACAACTTTTTGTTAATAATTGTATAGTAGAGTTTACTCAAAACGGGGGTTTACAACTTTTTGTATATTATTGTATTAAAGTTTACTCAAAACGGGGGTTTACAACTTTTTGTATATAATTGTATAGTATAGTTTACTCATAACGCGGGTTTACAACTTTTTAACAATAAAACGGGTTTTACAACTTTTTCTATATAATTTATAGTAGAGTTTACTCAAAACAGGGGTTTACAACTATTTGTGTATTATTGTATTAGAGTTCACTCAAAACGGGGGTTCACAACTTTTTGTAAATAATTGTATATTAGAGTTTACTCAAAGCGGGGGTTTACAACTTTTTGTATATAATTGTATAGTAGAGTTACTTAAAATTGTGGTTTACAACTTTTTGTATTAGAGTTTACTCAAAACGAGGTTTACAACTTTTTGTATATAATTATAGTACAGTTCACTCAAAAAGCAGGTTTATAGCTTTTTGTATATAATTGTATAGAAGAGTTTACTCAAAACGGGGGTTTACAGCCGTTTGTATATAATTGTATAGTAGAGTTTACTCAAAACGGGGGTTTACAACTTTTTGTATATCATTCGTTTACTCAAAACGGGGGTTTACAACTTTTTGTATATAATTGTATAGTAGAGTTTACTATAAACGGGGGTTTACAACTTTTTGTATAATATTGTATTAGAGTTTACTCAAAACGGGGGTTTACAAATTTTTGTGTATAATTGTACAGTAGAGTTTACTCAAAATGGGGGTTTACAAATTTTTCTATATTGAAACAGGGGTTTACAACTTTTTTTAAATAATTGTATAGTAGAGTTTTCTCAAAACAGGGGTTTACAACTTTTTGTCTATTATTGTATTAGAGTTTACTCAAAACGGGGGTTTACAAATTTTTATATATAATTTTTTAGTACAGTTTACTCAAAACGGGGGTTTACAACTTTTTGTATATAATTGTGTAGTAGAGTTTACTCAAAATGGGGGTTTACAACTTTTTGTATATTATTGTATTAGAGTTCGCTCAAAACAGTGGTTTACAAAGTTTTGGATATAATTATAGTCGAGTTTACTCAAAACGGAGGTTTACAGCTTTTTGTATATATTTGTATAGTAGAGTTTACTCAAAACGGGGGTTTGCAACATTTTTGTATATTATTGTATTTGAGTTTAGTCGGAACGGGGGTTTACAACTTTTTGTATATAATTCTTGTAGAGTTCACTCAAAACTGGGGTTTACAACATTTTGTATATAATTTTATAGTAGAGTTTACTCAAAACATTGTATATTACTGTATTAGAGTTTAATCAAAATGGGGGTTTACAACTTTTTGTATATAATTATAGTAGAGCTCACTCAAAACGGAGTTCTACAAGTTTTTGTATATAATTGTATAGTAGACTTTACAAAAAACAGGGGTTTACAACTTTTTGTATATAATTGTATTGTAGAGTCTACTCAAAATGGGGGTTTACAACTTTATGTATATTATTTTATTAGAGTTTACTCAAAACGGGGGTTTACAACTTTTTGTATATAATTGTATAGTAGAGTTTACTCAAAACAGAGGTTTACAACTTTTTGTATATAATTGTATACTAGAGTTTACTCAAAACGGGGGTTTACAAGTTTTTGAATATAATTATAGTAGAGTTCACTCAAAACGAAGGTTTACAACTTTTTGTATATAATTATAGTAGAGTTTACTTAAAACGGGGGTTTATAACTATTTGTAAATAATTGTATAGTAGAGTTTACTCAAAACGGGGGTTTACAACTTTTTGTATATTATTGTATTAGAGTTTACTCAAAACGTGGGTTAACATCTTTTTGTATATAATTATAGTAGAGTTCACTCAAAACGGAGGTTCACAAAATTTTGTATATAATTATAGTAGAGTTTACTCAAAACGGGTGTTTACAAATTTTTGTTAATAATTGTATAGCAGAGTTTACTCAAAACGGGGTTTTACAACTTTTTCTATATTATTGTGTTAGAGTTTACTCAAAACGGGGGTTTACAACTTTTTGTATATAATTGTATAGTAGAGTTTACACAATACGCGGGTTTACAACTTTTTTTACAATAAAACGGGGTTTAGCACTTTTTGTATATAATTGTACAGTAGTGTTTACTCAAAACGGGGGTTTACAAATTTTTGTATATAAATATAGTAGAGTTTACTCAAAACGGGGGTTTACAACTTTTTGTAAATAATTGTATAGTAGAGTTTACACAAAATGGGGGTTTACAAATTTTTGTATATTATTGTATTAGAATTTACTCAAAACGGAGGTTTACAACTTTTTTTATATTCTTGTATTAGAGTTTACTCAAAACGTGGGTTTATAATTATAGTAGAGTTCACTCAAAATGGAGGTTTACAACTTTTTGTATATAATTGTATAGTAGACTTTACAAAAAACAGGGGTTTACAACTTTTTGTATATAATTGTATAGTAAGTTTACTCAAAACGGAGGTTTCCAGACTTTTTGAACTTACCAGGTACGTTCAAGTTTTGAGGACGAAACTCCTCTTAAGGGGGGAGAAATGTAATATTCCGATTCTCGGGAAAGGGCAGACGTGTCATTTTGCGAGAACGAAATATTATGTTTATCTTTTTATGGAATTAAAGTTTAGAATTGAATATAAGTATATAATTATATATATATATATTTCGAATATATATATATATTCTTCTTTGGGGCAGGAATTGTAAATAAGGGGAATTTAGAGTGTTTAATGACTATTAATTAGTGGGAGGTTTTATTTGGGAAATAACCTCCCCACTAATTAGAAATTCATCAGAAAACTTAAACGCTCTAATTCTGAGTTTGAGATCAAAGGAAGAAGAAAAAGAGACTTCTTCAAATTCATTGCTCATTACTACTCCGTTTTCAGATTCATCTATAGCAGGAGCATCGTGAGAAGGCAAGGATCGTTTTGATACTAAGATTTCCAGATTTCATCAAGGTATGAAAATAGCCCTAATCTTGGATTCATCACGTTTTGACCATGTTTGGTTGAAGAAAGTTGTTAAATTCGTAGCTTTGAGTGTTAGAAACCTTAATCCTAATCGGTTCTTGGATTGGATAGGGTTTTGTTGGAGTCCTTGAGGAGTGCCTGCAATTTTTCTGAAGTGTTTCTTGGAGTTGTGCTTTGAAAGGTAAGGAAATCTTCCCTATTGTGTTAGTTATTATTTGGTGAAGTTTTGGTTTTATTTTGGGGTGTTTTGATGTTGAAATCATGCTTAAATGTGATCTTGCAATTGCTTGATGATATGAGGTGTTGAAGTAAAGATTTTATGCTGTTATGAGGTTTAGAATGATGTTAAACTTGGTTGGGTTTGAGTAGAAATCGATAGAGTGCAGAAAACTGTGTTTTGTGCAGTTTTGCCCAGTTTTGGCGCCCACCAAACCTTTTGGCGCGCCCCAAACCTAAACCAGTGAGTTCTGTGAGCCTTCTGGAGAATTTTGGCGCACGCCAAAGACTTTGGCGCCCCCCAGACCTGAACAGAGAGTTTAATGAAGTCTCTGAAGCAGTTTTGGCGCACGCCAAAGGTGTTGGCGCCCCCCAATACTGTCTAAGTGTTATTTTGTGTGTTTTAAGCTACGAGATGAGTTCTAATTGTTACCCCTTGATTTAATAACACTAAATGAACATGAACAAGCCTTGATTAAGCTTCTGATGCGTTTAGTTCCGGCACCGAATGTACTCTTCCATAGAGTTGAAGTTCGGGACCGTCGGAAGGGTATGAATGGCTTGTGCTTTGATGAATTAGTATTCATCAATGTCTGTGTACGTGTTTAGGATATTGTGTCTAGAGTCTAAGAGAGGGAGTAGAGTTGTTAAGTGAGCTATTACCTTGAAAATACTTAGGTGGCTAGTTAATGATTAATAATTTACATAAGTGTGTAGTAAAAGACTAAACATCGTAACATTCTTGGTAAGGCACTTGCCTATATCGCGATGTGTGGGCGGTCAGATAAAGTGAATAACTCTACTGGCCTATAAACGGCTAAATGGTAGAGTGACTTCGCCGAACGTGTATACTATCGGGTCTTAACCCGTGGCTATTGGTGTGATCCACTAATAGGTTGCAAACGATACCTCATGGCGGGTAGCACCATGCGTAGTGCCCTTGAATGCCGGTGTAACAAACTTGAGTTAAGCTAGAAACGTTTAGTCACAACATGTTGATGAGCATGAAGTGAACCCTATAATTGAGTCGGTCAAATAAAGATAACTTAATAACAATGTAAACCTTTCTTTGTGAAATCTAGTTAATGCAATAGCTTCTGTTTCTTGCTAAGTACGTTTGTACTTACCTCAAATGCATGTTTGTTGTGTTTGGGGATTGAGAAGATGAACAGGTTGAACTGGAGTTCGACGAGGATTTTGAAGACGACCTTTGATGCGGTTATATTGTTCTTTTGTTATTTCTAGACTATGTTATTTCCTTCAAAAATTATGTTGCAATTCCATTTCAAGACTTGTTGTACTTCTTTGAATTACTGCAAGATACTAGTTGTTTATCTTTTAAGATATCGTACTGTTGTAAAGTTTATATATCGTGGTTGTAAGATATCTCTTCTATCTTTAGTATGGTTGTGTTTCCATTCTTATCATGTACAAAAAAAACTATATACCCGAGTCTTTTAGCTTCCGAAAATGCGAAACTCGATACGACGTAGTAGAGGCTTACGTATAATATAGAATTTATTTTATATTATACGTGCCGAACGTTCTATTTCCGGGTAAGGACTCGGTATCCGGGAACGGGGCGTTACAGTTGGTATCAGAGAAGCGTCCTTTAGAATTCCTCTCTTGAGATAAGTTTCTTTAGATCACCTAGTAACATTCTGATCTTCTTGATCTTTCAGAATGGTGACAACGAGGAGAGGTGTTCATGGGGCTGGAAGTTCAGGAACTAGACCAGAGGCAGACAATACTACACCGGTTGTAGGAAGAGGCTTTGTGAGGCAGAATCCTTCGCCTCACCCGAGCTACTCACCACCCCCTCATACTGCGACCCCCACACCGCGATCTCATCAGGAGCAACCTTCACAATGGAATGTGGGAAGTTCGGTTCAGTTTACAATGGTAAGTGATATTCCAGCGGGTTTTGTACCACCACCAGTGACAGAAGTTTATCCACCACCAGTAAGCTATCCTCCAACCACAGCTTACCCTCCTTACCAACAAACCTTCTACCCTCCACCTGCAATTTCCCAACCTCAACCTGCTATCCCTCCATCACCACGATTTGATCACCACCACGGCTTTGGATACCCACCTTATGGACTACATCAGCCATACCAAGCTCCACCACACCAACCAAGGTATCACCCCTATCAACAAGCACCGCCTGTGATTCAGCCACAACAACCTCAACAGCCATATCCACCACCTTATCCACCTCAAGCACCACATGTACCCTATGGTTACCCACCCGTTTACCCTCCGGCTTATCCACCGGTTTACCCACCTGTTTACCCTCCGGTTGGACCACAAGCGTTTGAGCAGGCACCACCCGTGGATTGGCACACTAGGCTGAAAAGGAACCGTATGCAAGACTTTCATGGAAATGTAGAACCACTCAAGGCTGAGATGTGGTTGAGGAGCTTTGAAAAGGCATGTCGAAATGTGAAGGTGCCTGAAACAGAGATGGCTCAGTTAGCTGCGGGTTTTTTGTTGAGTACGGCGGAGAGTTGGTTTGATGCAATAGAGAGCAGCCGAGGTAAGATTACGGATTGGAAAGAATTCAAGGAACTTTTCTACAATGAGTACTATCCACCCGCGGTTCAGGCAAATCAAGCAAGTTTGTTTCTAAAACATAGTCAAGGTCAATACACGACCGTGTCTCAATATACCAATCGTTTCAACGAGTTGGGAAGATTCTATCCTGAAATCATGAGAGTTGAAGAAAAGAAAATGGCCCTCTATAAGAATGGATTATCTCGTGAGATACAAGCCGGTATGATGGGAGCTACACCAAGGAATATGGCAGAATTGTTGAACAAGGCCATAGAAGTTGAAACTTTTAAGAACAGGCCTTCGGTGATAGTTGGTGCTAAGAGAACATTTGGGACGAGTCAAGGAACTAGTCGGGCAGCACCCCAGCAGAATGTGAAGAAGACGTCAGCATCTTTCTCAGCAGCACCATCAGCAAGTGCACCCCTTTGTCGGAAATGCAAGAGACATCATTCGGGTGAATGTAAGGCTAACACGGCGGTTGTTACTACTGTGGAGATCCTGGACATTTTGCAAGGAACTGTCCAACCAAGGGAGGTAAAGAAAGTCAGGGTCAAGCAAGCGGAAGAGGAAATTCAAGCCGACCGGTTCGAGTTTTTGCTATGGAGTCAGAGATTGTGGAGCCAGATGACAATGTTATCTCAGGTACTTTTAATTTGTTCATTCTATGTTATTCAAGTACTATTATGACACGTTAAATCATGTTATAGTTGTATTAAAATAAACGAATTTACATTTTTAGGTACGATAATATTAGACAATTTAGCAGTTAAGGCTTTGTTTGATACCGGAGCGTCTAGTACTTTTGTGTCTTCTAAGGTTGCTAAGAAACTAAACCTACCCATGGAAGCTTTAAGGAACACTTTGGAAATAACTACACCATTAGGAAGAGTTACTAAAGTGACAAAGTTGATACCTCAAGTAGACATTCGTGTAGGATCTTACCGGTGCAAGAGTGACCTTACAGTGTTGGACTTTACGGACTTTGATGTTATCTTGGGAATAGATTGGCTGTCCAAGAACTTTGTTCACTTGGACTATAGAGAAAAGAGAGTAACCTTTAAGGTGCCGGGAAAATCTTCTAAGACCTTTCAAGGTAACATGTACAAGCCAAGTAAGAAGCGTCATCCGATAATCTCAGCAGTTAAGGCTATAAGAGCATGTCAGAAAGGTTGTGAAGGCTACTTGTTGTATACAATGGACGTAGAGCAAGTTAAGCCTAAGTTGGATGAAACCCCTATAGCAAGAGAATACCCCGAGGTATTTCCGGATGAGTTACCAGGCAATATGCCGGATAGGGAAATTGAGTTTGAAATCAAGTTAGTACCGGGGGCAGCACCAGTAGCAAAAGCACCATATAGGATGGCACCGGCTGAATTAAAGGAATTGAAAGCTCAGCTAAAAGATATGTTAGAAAGGAATATAATTCAGCCAAGTACTTCACCGTGGGGAGCCCCTGTGTTGTTTGTTAAGAAGAAAGATGGTAGCATGAGGATGTGTATAGATTATAGAGCCTTGAACAACCTCACCATCAAGAACAAGTATCCATTACCAAGGATAGATGACTTGTTTAATCAGTTACAGGGAAAGAGAGTGTTTTCTAAGATTGATCTTAGGTCCCGTTACCATCAGTTGAAGATTAAAGTGGCAGACATACCTAAGCCGGCTTTTAGTACAAGGTATGGACATTATGAGTTCTTGGTTATGCCTTTTGGACTCACTAATGCTCCTTCAGCATTCATGGATTTGATGCAACGTGTTTTCATGCCATATTTGGATAAGTTTGTGATAGTATTCATAGACGATATCCTTATTTACTCAAAGGATGAGAAAGAACATGAAGAACACTTAAGAATAGTGTTGAAGACCTTGAAAGAGAAACAGTTGTTTGCTAAGTTTTCGAAATGTGAGTTTTGGTTGAAGCAAGTCAGTTTTCTGGGACATGTGATATCTGGGGATGGTATACAAGTAGACCCTGCAAAGATAGAAGCGGTTGAGAAGTGGCCAAGACCTGCTACAGTTTCAGAAGTAAGAAGTTTTCTGGGGTTAGCCGGATACTACAGGAAGTTCGTGCAAGACTTTTCCAAAATAGCCACACCACTCACCAAACTTACACAAAAGAATGTGCAGTTTGAATGGACTAGTGAGTGTAAGACAGCTTTTCAGACTCTGAAGGATAGATTGACTACAGCACCAGTTTTGGCAGTTCCGGAGATCTTTGATAATTATGATGTGTACACCGATGCTTCAGGACAAGGTTTAGGTTGTGTGTTGATGCAAGGGGGCAAGGTAATAGCCTATGCATCTAGACAGTTAAAGATACACGAGAAGAACTACCCAACACATGACTTAGAGTTGGCAGCAGTAGTGTTTGCCTTAAAGACTTGGAGGCACTACTTGTACGGAGTCAAGGCAAGAATCTTCACGGACCACAAGAGTTTAAAATATTTCTTCACTCAAGAGAATTTGAATATGAGGCAGCGAAGATGGTTAGAGTTCGTGAAGGATTATGACTTGGATATTCAGTACCATCCGGGTAAAGCAAATGTGGTCGCCAATGCGTTGAGTAGGAAGCCAGTATTTGCACTTTCAGGGGTTGAAGTTGTGGCAGAGCAGTTAGATGGGCTGAAAATCCGGAGTTTTGCTCAGTTTGGGAATCAACAGTTTGTGGCACCGTTGTTGGCTAGGTCAGAGTTGATGGATGATATTCGGGGTAAACAAGATGAAGACCCAGCCTTGGTAGATTTGAAGCGAGTTGCTAAAGAAAAGTCTACAGTTGGCTATGTCCTAGATAAGAATGGGAACCTTTGGTACCAAGATCGATTATGTGTGCCTAATGTTGGAGACTTAAGACAGAGAGTCATGGATGAAGCACATAGGATAGCTTTTGCAGTCCACCCAGGAGCTACAAAGATGTATAGGGATTTGAAGGAACGTTTTTGGTGGCCTTCAATGAAATTGGAAATAGCTAAGTTTGTGGCTGAATGTGATACGTGTCAAAAAGTCAAAGCTGAGCATAGGAAACCAGGAGGTATGCTTAAACCTTTGGACATCCCCGAGTGGAAATGGGATAAGATTACAATGGATTTTATCACCGGCTTGCCAAGGACTAAGAGTGGGCATGATATGATATGGGTCATTGTGGATAGACTAACAAAGTCGGCTCATTTCTTACCAACCAAAGTGGATATGTCATTGAAGAAGATGACCACACTTTATTTGGACAATATTGTGAAACTACATGGAGTCCCTGTCTCAATTGTATCAGATCGTGACAGCCGGTTTATTAGTCGGTTTTGGAAGAGTTTGCAGAAGGCTTTGGGCACAACGTTGGATTTGAGTACAGCTTTTCACCCTCAAACGGATGGACAATCGGAAAGAACAATCCAAACACTTGAGGATATGTTAAGAGCATGTGTTTTGGAAGTAGGTGGATCATGGGATGATTATCTACCCGTGGCTGAGTTCGCTTACAACAACAGTTATCATGCAAGTTTAGGGATGCCGCCGTTTGAAGCTCTTTATGGTAGAAGATGTCGAACGCCGTTGTTTTGGGATGAAGTTGGAGAGAAGCAGCTTACCGGGCCAGAATTGGTGGAACAAGCTAAGGAAAGAGTTTTGTTGGTTAAGAAGAACTTGAAGGCAGCACAAGACCGTCAGAAAAGTTGGGCTGATGTCCGTAGAAGACCTTTAGAGTTCGATGTTGGTGATAGAGTTTACTTGAGAGCTTCACCAATGAAGGGAGTTAAGCGATTTGGACAAAAAGGAAAGCTAAGTCCAAGGTATGTCGGACCTTTTGAGATCCTCGAGAGAGTCGGACCGTTAGCGTATAAGCTTAAGCTACCGGAATCTATGTCAAGAGTTCACAATGTGTTCCATGTCTCGATGTTGAAGAAATGTTTAACGAAGTTGGATGTTGAAGCCACAGTTGATCCGGAGATCCTTCAAGATAACCTCGCATATGATGAAAAACCGGTTAAGATTTTGGATAGGAAGGAAAAGATGATCAAGAGGCGGATGATTCCTTTGGTATTAGTATAGTGGAGCAACCACACAGTAAACGAAGCAACTTGGGAAGTGGAAGATGATATGATCACAGAGTTTCCGGACTTTTTGAACTTACCAGGTGCGTTCAAGTTTCGAGGACGAAACTCCTCTTAAGGGGGGAGGAATGTAATATTCCGATTCTCGGGAAAGGGCAGACGTGTCATTTTGCGAGAACGAAATATTATGTTTATCTTTTTATGGAATTAAAGTTTAGAATTGAATATAAGTATATAATTATATATATATATATTTCGAATATATATATATATTCTTCTTTGGGGCAGGAATTGTAAATAAGGGGAATTTAGAGTGTTTAATGACTATTAATTAGTGGGAGGTTTTATTTGGGAAATAACCTCCCCACTAATTAGAAATTTATCAGAAAACTTAAACGCTCTAATTCTGAGTTTGAGATCAAAGGAAGAAGAAAAAGAGACTTCTTCAAATTCATTGCTCATTACTACTCCGTTTTCAGATTCATCTATAGCAGGAGCATCGTGAGAAGGCAAGGATCGTTTTGATACTAAGATTTCCAGATTTCATCAAGGTATGAAAATAGCCCTAATCTTGGATTCATCACGTTTTGACCATGTTTGGTTGAAGAAAGTTGTTAAATTCGTAGCTTTGAGTGTTAGAAACCTTAATCCTAATCGGTTCTTGGATTGGATAGGGTTTTGTTGGAGTCCTTGAGGAGTGCCTGCAATTTTTCTGAAGTGTTTCTTGGAGTTGTGCTTTGAAAGGTAAGGAAATCTTCCCTATTGTGTTAGTTATGATTTGGTGAAGTTTTGGTTTTATTTTGGGGTGTTTTGATGTTGAAATCATGCTTAAATGTGATCTTGCAATTGCTTGATGATATGAGGTGTTGAAGTAAAGATTTTATGCTGTTATGAGGTTTAGAATGATGTTAAACTTGGTTGGGTTTGAGTAGAAATCGATAGAGTGCAGAAAACTGTGTTTTGTGCAGTTTTGCCCAGTTTTGGCGCCCACCAAACCTTTTGGCGCGCCCCAAACCTAAACCAGTGAGTTCTGTGAGCCTTCTGGAGAATTTTGGCGCACGCCAAAGACTTTGGCGCCCCCCAGACCTGAACAGAGAGTTTAATGAAGTCTCTGAAGCAGTTTTGGCGCACGCCAAAGGTGTTGGCGCCCCCCAATACTGTCTAAGTGTTATTTTGTGTGTTTTAAGCTACGAGATGAGTTCTAATTGTTACCCCTTGATTTAATAACACTAAATGAACATGAACAAGCCTTGATTAAGCTTCTGATGCGTTTAGTTCCGGCACCGAATGTACTCTTCCATAGAGTTGAAGTTCGGGACCGTCGGAAGGGTATGAATGGCTTGTGCTTTGATGAATTAGTATTCATCAATGTCTGTGTATGTGTTTAGGATATTGTGTCTAGAGTCTAAGAGAGGGAGTAGAGTTGTTAAGTGAGCTATTACCTTGAAAATACTTAGGTGGCTAGTTAATGATTAATAATTTACATAAGTGTGTAGTAAAAGACTAAACATCGTAACATTCTTGGTAAGGCACTTGCCTATATCGCGATGTGTGGGCGGTCAGATAAAGTGAATAACTCTACTGGCCTATAAACGGCTAAATGGTAGAGTGACTTCGCCGAACGTGTATACTATCGGGTCTTAACCCGTGGCTATTGGTGTGATCCACTAATAGGTTGCAAACGATACCTCATGGCGGGTAGCACCATGCGTAGTGCCCTTGAATGCCGGTGTAACAAACTTGAGTTAAGCTAGAAACGTTTAGTCACAACATGTTGATGAGCATGAAGTGAACCCTATAATTGAGTCGGTCAAATAAAGATAACTTAATAACAATGTAAACCTTTCTTTGTGAAATCTAGTTAATGCAATAGCTTCTGTTTCTTGCTAAGTACGTTTGTACTTACCTCAAATGCATGTTTGTTGTGTTTGGGGATTGAGAAGATGAACAGGTTGAACTGGAGTTCGACGAGGATTTTGATGACGACCTTTGATGCGGTTATATTGTTCTTTTGTTATTTCTAGACTATGTTATTTCCTTCAAAAATTATGTTGCAATTCCATTTCAAGACTTGTTGTACTTCTTTGAATTACTGCAAGATACTAGTTGTTTATCTTTTAAGACATCGTACTGTTGTAAAGTTTATATATCGTGGTTGTAAGATATCTCTTCTATCTTTAGTATGGTTGTGTTTCCATTCTTATCATGTACAAAAAAACTATATACCCGAGTCTTTTAGCTTCCGAAAATGCGAAACTCGATACGACGTAGTAGAGGCTTACGTATAATATAGAATTTATTTTATATTATACGTGCCGAATGTTCTATTTCCGGGTAAGGACTCGGTATCCGGCAATGGGGCGTTACATAGAGTTTACTCAAAATGAGGGTTTACAACTTTTTGTATATTATTGTATTAGAGTTTATTCAAAACGGCGGTTAACAAATTTTTGTATATAATTATAGTAGAGTTCACTCAAAACGGGGGTTTACAACTTTTTGTATATAATTGTACGGTAGAGTTTACTAAAAACGTATATTATTGTATTAGAGTTTACTCAAAATAGGGGTTTACAACTTTTTGTATATAATTATAGTAGACTTCACTCAAAACGGAGGTTTACAACTTTTTGTATATAATTGTATAGTAGACTTTACAAAAAACAGGGGTTTAGGGTTCACTCAAAACGGAGGTTTACCAATTTTTGTATATAATTGTATAGTAGACTTTATAATTATACTAGGGTTCACTCTACTATAATTCTCTATTATTGTATTAGAGTTCACTCAAAACGGGGGTTTACCACTTTTTGTATATGATTGTATACTAGTGTTTACTCAAAACGGGGGTTTACAACTTTTGGTATATAATTATCGTAGAGTTCACTCAAAACGGAGGTTTACAACTTTTTGTATATTATTGTATTAGAGTTTACTCAAAAAATGGGTTAACAACTTTTTGTATATAATTATAATAGAGTTCACTCAAAACGGAGGTTCACAACTTCTAGTATTTAATTATAGTAGTGTTTACTCAAAACGGAGGTTTACAACTTTTTGTTAATAATTGTATAGTAGAGTTTACTCAAAACGGGGGTTTACAACTTTTTGTATATTATTGTATTAAAGTTTACTCAAAACGGGGGTTTACAACTTTTTGTATATAATTGTATAGTATAGTTTACTCATAACGTGGGTTTACAACTTTTTAACAATAAAACGGGTTTTACAACTTTTTCTATATAATTGTATAGTAGAGTTTACTCAAAACTGGGGTTTACAACTATTTGTGTATTATTGTATTAGAGTTCACTCAAAACGGGGGTTCACAACTTTTTGTAAATAATTGTATATTAGAGTTTACTCAAAGCGGGGGTTTACAACTTTTTGTATATAATTATAGTGGTTTACAACTTTTTGTATATAATTATAGTACAGTTCACTCAAAAAGCAGGTTTATAGCTTTTTGTATATAATTGTATAGAAGAGTTTACTCAAAACGGGGGTTTACAGCCTTTTGTATATAATTGTATAGTAGAGTTTACTCAAAACGGGGGTTTACAACTTTTTGTATATCATTCGTTTACTCAAAACGGGGGTTTACAACTTTTTGTATATAATTGTATAGTAGAGTTTACTATAAACGGGGGTTTACAACTTTTTGTATAATATTGTATTAGAGTTTACTCAAAACGGGGGTTTACAAATTTTTGTGTATAATTGTACAGTAGAGTTTACTCAAAATGGGGGTTTACAAATTTTTCTATATTGAAACAGGGGTTTACAACTTTTTTTAAATAATTGTATAGTAGAGTTTTCTCAAAACAGGGGTTTACAACTTTTTGTCTATTATTGTATTAGAGTTTACTCAAAACGGGGGTTTACAAATTTTTATATATAAATTTTTAGTACAGTTTACTCAAAACGGGGGTTTACAACTTTTTGTATATAATTGTGTAGTAGAGTTTACTCAAAATGGGGGTTTACAACTTTTTGTATATTATTGTATTAGAGTTCGCTCAAAACAGTGGTTTACAAAGTTTTGGATATAATTATAGTCGAGTTTACTCAAAACGGAGGTTTACAGCTTTTTGTATATATTTGTATAGTATAGTTTACTCAAAACGGGGGTTTGCAACATTTTTGTATATTATTGTATTTGAGTTTAGTCGGAACGGGGGTTTACAACTTTTTGTATATAATTCTTGTAGAGTTCACTCAAAACTGGGGTTTACAACATTTTGTATATAATTTTATAGTAGAGTTTACTCAAAACATTGTATATTAGTGTATTAGAGTTTACTCAAAATGGGGGTTTACAACTTTTTGTATATAATTATAGTAGAGCTCACTCAAAACGGAGGTCTACAAGTTTTTGTATATAATTGTATAGTAGACTTTACAAAAAACAGGGGTTTACAACTTTTTGTATATAATTGTATTGTAGAGTCTACTCAAAATGGGGGTTTACAACTTTTTGTATATTATTTTATTAGAGTTTACTCAAAACGGGGGTTTACAGCTTTTTGTATATAATTGTATAGTAGAGTTTACTCAAAACAGAGGTTTACAACTTTTTGTATATAATTGTATACTATAGTTTACTCAAAACGGGGGTTTACAAGTTTTTGAATATAATTATAGTAGAGTTCACTCAAAACGAAGGTTTACAACTTTTTGTATATAATTATAGTAGAGTTTACTTAAAACGGGGGTTTATAACTATTTGTAAATAATTGTATAGTAGAGTTTACTCAAAACGGGGGTTTGCAACTTTTTGTATATTATTGTATTAGAGTTTACTCAAAACGTGGGTTAACAACTTTTTGTATATAATTATAGTAGAGTTCACTCAAAACGGAGGTTCACAAAATTTTGTATATAATTATAGTACAGTTAATCAAAACGGGGGTTTACAAATTTTTGTTAATAATTGTATAGCAGAGTTTACTCAAAACGGGGTTTTACCACTTTTTCTATATTATTGTGTTAGAGTTTACTCAAAACGGGGGTTTATAACTTTTTGTATATAATTGTATAGTAGAGTTTACACAATACGCGGGTTTACAACTTTTTTACAATAAAACGGGGATTAGCACTTTTTGTATATAATTGTACAGTAGAGTTTACTCAAAACGGGGGTTTACAACCTTTTGTATATAATTATAGTATAGTTAACTCAAAACGGGGGTTTACACTTTTTTGTATATATTATAGTAGAGTTCACTCAAAACGGGGGTTTACAACTTTTTGTATATAATTGTACGGTAGAGTTTACTCAAAACGTTGTATATTATTGTATTAGAGTTTACTCAAAACATGGGTTAACAACTTTTTGTACATAATTATTGTGTACTCAAAACATGGGTTAACAACTTTTTGTATTAGAGTTTACTTAAAACATGGGTTAACAACTTTTTGTATTAGAGTTTACTCAAAACGTTGTATATTATTGTATTAGAGTTTACTCAAAACATGGGTTAACAACGTTGTAATGTTTTAGTAGAGTTTACTCAAAATGGGGGTTTACATCTTTTTGTGTATTATAGTATTAGAGTTTAGTCAAAACGGGGGTTAACAACTTTTTGTACATAATTATTGTGAGTTCACTCAAAACGGAGGTTTACAACTTTTTGTATATAATTATAGTAGAGTTTACTCAAAACAGGGGTTTAACACTTTTTGTAAATAATTGTATAGTAGAGTTTACTTAAAATGGGGGTTTACAATTTTTGGTATATTATTGTATTAGAGTTTACTCAAAACAGGGGTTTACAAATTTTTGTATATAATTTTTTAGTAGAGTTTACTAAAAACGGGGGTTTACAAATTTTTGTACAATAAAACAGGGGGTTTACAACTTTTTGTATATAATTGTATAATAGAGTTTACTCAAAATAGGGGTTTACAACTTTTTGTATATTATTGTATTAGAGTTCGCTCAAAACGGGGGTTTATAACTTTTTTTATATAATTATAGTAGAGTTCACTGAAAATTGTGGTTTACAACTTTTTGTATATAAAAGTAGAGTTTAATCAAATTGGGGGTTTACAACTTTTTGTAAATAATTGTATAGTAGAGTTTACTCAAAACGGGGGTTTACAACTTTTTGTATATTATTGTATTAGAGTTTACTCAAAACGGGGGTTAACAAATTTTTTAATATAATTTTTTAGTAGAGTTTACTAAAAACGGGGTTTTACAAATTTTTGTACAATAAAACGGAGGTTTACAACTTTTTGTATATAATTGTATAGTAGAGTTTACTCAAAACGGGGGTTTACAACTTTTTGTATATTATTGTATTAGAGTTTACTCAAAACGGGGGTTTACAACTTTTTGTATATAATTGTATAGTAGAGTTTACTCAAAACGGGGGTTTAAAACAATTTGTATATTATTGTATTGGAGTTTACTCAAAACAGGGGGTTAACAACTTTTTGTATATAATTATAGTAGAGTTCACTCAGAACGGGGGTTTACAACTTTTTGTATATAATTATACAGGAAATGGTGGTTTACAACTTTTTGTATATAATAATAGTAGAGTTTACTCAAATTGGGGGTTTACTACTTATTGTAAATAAATGTATAGTAGAGTTTACTCAAAACAGGGGTTTACAACTTTTTTGTATGTTATTGTATTAGAGTTTACTCAAAATGGGGGTATACAAATTTTTGTATATAATTTTTAGTACAGTTTACAAAAAACGGGGGTTTAAAAATTTTTGTACAATAAAACGGGGGTTTACAAATTTTTGTAAATAATTGTATAGTAAAGTTTACTCAAAATGGGGGTTTACAACTTTTTGTATATTATTATATTATAGTTTTCTCAAAACTCGGGTTTACAACTTTTTGTATATAATTGTATAGTAGAGTTTAATCAAAACAGGGTTTTACAGCTTTTTGTATATTATTGTATTAGAGTTTACTCAAAACGGGGGTTTAAAGCTTTTTGTATATAATTATAGTAAAGTTTACACAAAACGGAGGTTTACAACTTTTTGTTTATAATTGTATAGTAGAGTTTACTCAAAACGGGAGTTTTCAACATTTTGTATATTATTATATTAGAGTTTACTCGGAACGGGGTTTACAACTTTTTGTATATAATTCTTGTAGAGTTCACTCAAAACGGAGGTTTACAACTTTTTGTATATAATTGTATAGCAGAGTCAAAATGGGGGTTTACAACTATTTGTATATAATTTTATTAGAGTTTACTCAAAACGGGTGTTTACAACTTTTTGTAAATAATTGTGTATTAGAGTTTCCTCAAAACGGGGGTTTACAAGTTTTTGTATATTATTGTATTAGAGTTTACTTAAAACGGGGGTTAACAACTTTTTGTATATAATTATAGTAGAGTTCACTCAAAACGGGGGTATACCACTTTTTGTATATAATTGTATAGTAGAGTTTACTCAAAATAGGGGTTTACAACATTTTGTATATTATTGTATTAGAGTTTACTAAAAACAGGGGTTTACAACTTATTGTATATAATTGTATAGTAGAGTTTATTCAAAACAGGGGATTACAACTTTTTGTACAATAAAACGGGGGTTTAAAACTTTTTGTATATAATTGTATGGTAGAGTTTACTCAAAACGGGGGTTTACAACTTTTTGTATATTATTGTATTAGAGTTTACTCAAAACAGGGGTTGACAACTTTTTGTATATAATTATAGTAGAGTTCACTCAAAATAGGGGGGTTCACAATTTTTTCTATATTATTGTATTATAGTTTACTCAAAATGTGGGTTACAACTTTTTGTATATAATTGTATAGTAGAGTTTACTCAAAATAGGGGTTTACATATTTTTGCGTATTATAGTATTAGGGTTTACTCAAAACGGGGGTTAACAACTTTTTGTTCATAATTATTGTGAGTTCACTCAAAACGGAGGTTTACAACTTTTTGTATATAATTATAGTAGAGTTTAATCAAAATGGAGGTTTAAAATTTTTTGTAAATAATTGTATAGTAGAGTTTACTTAAAACGGGGGTTTATAATTTTTGGTATATTATTGTATTAGACTTTACTCAAAACTGGGATTTACTAATTTTTGTATATAATTTTTTAGTAGAGTTTACTAAAAAGCGGGGGCTTACAAATTTTTGTACAATAAAACGGGGGTTTACAACTTTTTGTATATAATTGTATAGTAGAGTTTACTCAAAACGGGGGTTTACAACTTTTTGTATATTATTGTATTAGAGTTCGCTCAAAACGGGGGTTTACAACATTTTGAATATAATTATAGTAGAGTTCACTGAAAATGGTGATTTACAACTTTTTGTATATAATAATAGTAGAGTTTACTCAAATTGGGGGTTTACAACTTTTTGTAAATAATTGTATAGTAGAGTTTACTCAAAACGGGGGTTTACAACTTTTTGTATATTATTGTATTAGAGTTAACTCAAAACAGGGGTTTACAAATTTTTGTATATAACGTTTTTAGTAGAGTTTACTAAAAACGGGGGTTTACAGATTTTTGTACAATAAAATGGGGGTTTACAACTTTTTGTATATAATTGTATAGTAGAGTTTACTCAAAACGTGGGTTTACAACTTTTTGTATATTATTGTATTAGAGTTTACTCAAAACAGGGTTTTACAACTTTTTGTATATAATTGTATAGTAGAGTTTACTCAAAACGGGAGTTTACAACTTTTTGTATATTATTGTATTAGAGTTTACTCAAAACGGGGGTTTACAACTTTTTGTATATAATTGTATTGTAGAGTTTACTCAAAACGGGGTTAACAACTTTTTGAATATAATTATAGTAGAGTTCACTCAAACGGGGGTATACAACTTTTTGTATATAATTGTATAGTAGAGTTTACCCAAAATGGGGGTTTACACCATTTTGTATATTATTGTATTAGAGTTTACTCAAAACGGGGGTTTACAACTTTTTGTATATAATTGTATTGTAGAGTTTATTCAAAACGGGGGTTTACAACTTTTTGTACAATAAAACGGGGATTTAAAACTTTTTGTATATAATAGTATAGTAGAGTTTACTCAAAACGGGGGTTTACAACTTTTTGTATATTATTGTATTAGAGTTTACTCAAAATGGGGGTTAACAACTTTTTGTATATAATTATAGTAGAGTTCACTCAAAATAGGGGTTTACAATTTTTTGTATATTATTGTATTAGAGTTTACTCAAAATGTGCGTTACAACTTTTTGTATATAATTGTATAGTAGAGTTTACTCAAAATAGGGGGTTTACATCTTTTTGTGTATTATAGTATTAGAGTTTACTCAAAACGGGGGTAAACAACTTTTTGAACATAATTATTGTGAGTTCACACAAAACGGAGGTTTACATCTTTTTGTAAATAATTATAGTAGAGTTTACTCAAAACGGGGGTTTAAAACTTTTTGAAAATAATTGTATAGTAGAGTTTACTTAAAACGGGGGTTTATAATTTTTGGTATATTATTGTATTAGAGTTTACTCAAAACAGGGGTTTACAAATTTTTGTATATAATTTTTTAGTAGAGTTTACTTAAAACGGGGGTTTACAAATTTTTGTACAATAAAACGGGGGTTTACAACTTTTTGTATATAATTGTATAGTAGAGTTTACTCAAAACGGGGGTTTATAACTTTTTGTATATTATTGCATTAGAGTTCACTCAAAATGGGGGTTTACAACTTTTTTGTATATAACTATAGTAGAGTTCACTGAAAATGGTGGTTTACAACTTTTAGTATATAAAAATAGTAGAGTTTACTCAAATTGGGGGTTTACAACTTTTTGTAAATAATTGTATAGTAGAGTTTACTCAAAACGGGGGTTTACAACTTTTTGTATATTATTGTATTAGAGTTTACTCAAAACAGGGGTTTACAAATTTTTGTATATAATTTTTTAGTAGATTTTACTAAAAACGGGGGTTTACAAATTTTTGTACAATAAAACGGGGGTGTACAACTTTTTGTATATAATTGTATAGTAGAGTTTACTCAAAACAGAGGTTTACAACATTTTGTATATTATTGTATAAGAGTTTACTCAAAACAGGGTTTTACAACTTTTTGTATATAATTGTATAGTAGAGTTTACTCAAAACGGGGGTTTACAACTTTTTGTATATTATTGTATTAGAGTTTACTCAAAACAGGGGTTAACAATTTTTTGGATATAATTATAGTAGAGTTCACTCAAAACGGGGGTTTACAACTTTTTGTATATAATTGTACAATAGAGTTTACTCAAAACATTGTATATAATTGTATTAGAGTTTTCTCAAAATGGGGGTTTACAACTTTTTGTATATAATTATGGTAGAGTTCACTCAAAACGGAAGTTTACAACATTTTGTATATAATTGCATAGTATAGTTTACAAAAAACAGGGGATTACAACTCTTTGTATATAACTGTATTGTAGAGTTTACTCAAAACGGGAGTTTACAACTTTTTGTATATTATTTTATTAGAGTTTACTCAAAACGGGGGTTTACAACTTTTTGTATATTAATGTATTAGAGTTTACTCAAAACAGGGGTTAACAACTTTTTGTATATAATTATAGTAGAGTTTACTCGAAACGGGGGTTTACAAATTTTTGTAAATAATTGTATAGAAGAGTTTACTCAAAATGGGGGTTTACAGTTTTTTGTATTTTATTGTATTATAGTTTACTCAAAACGGGGGTTTACACCGTTTGGTATATAATCGTATAGTAGAGTTCATTCAAAATAGGGATCTACAACTTTTTTGTATATCATTTGGAGTTTACTCAAAATTGGGGTTAACAACCTTTTGTACATAATTATAGTAGAGTTCACTCAAAACGGTGGTTTACTACTTTTTGTATATAATTATAGAAGAGTTTACTCAAAACAGGGGTTTACAACTTTTTGTAAATAATTGTATAGTAGAGTTTGGTTTATAACTTTCTGTATATTATTGTATTAGAGTTTACTCAAAACGGGGGTTCACAAATTTTAGTAAATAATTGTATAGTAGAGTTTACTCAAAATAGGGGTTTACAAATTTTTGTATAATGAAACGGGGGTTTACAACTTTTTGTATATAATTGTATAGTTTAGTTTACTCAAAACAGGGGTTTATAACTTTTTGTATATTATTGTATTAGAGTTCGCTCAAAACGGGGGTTTACAACTTTTTGTACATATTATAGTAGAGTTCACTCAAAATGAAGGTTTACAACTTTTTGTATATAATTATAGTAGAGTTTACTCAGAACGGGGGTTTACAACTTTTTGTAAATAATTGTATAGTAGAGTTTACTCAAAACGGGGGTTTACAACTTTTTGTATATTATTGTATTAGAGTTTACTCAAAACGGGGGTTTACAACTTTTTGTATATAATTGTATAGTAGAGTTTACTCAAAACGGGGGTTTACAACTTTTTGTATATAATTGTATAGTAGAGTTTACTCAAAACGGGGTTTACAACTTTTTGTACATTATTGTATTAGAGTTTACTCAAAACGGGGGTTTACAATTTTTGTATATAATTGTATAGTAGAGTTTACTCAAAACAGGTGTTACAAATTTTTGTACAATAAAATGGGGGTTTACAACTTTTTGAACATAATTGTATAGTAGAGTTTACTCAAAATGGGAGTTTACAACTTTTTGTATATTAATGTATTAGAGTTTACTCAAAACGGGGGAATACAACTTTTTGTATATAATTGTATAGTAGAGTTTACTCAAAACGTGGGTTAACAACTTTTTGTATATAATTATAGTAGAGTTTGCTGAAAATGGGGGTTTACAACTTTTTGTAAATAATTGTATAGTAGAGTTTACTCAAAACGTGGGTTTACAACTTTTTGTATATTATTGTATTAGAGTTTACTCAAAACGAGGATTTACAAATTTTTGTATATAATTTTTTAGTAGAGTTTAATAAAAATGGGGGTTTACAAATTTTTGTACAATAAAACGGGGATTTACAAATTTTTGTAAATAATTGTATAGTAGAGTTTACTCAAAACGGGGGTTTACAACTTTTTGTATATTATTATATTATAGTTTAATAAAAACGGGGGTTTTACATCTGTTTGTATATAATTGTATAGTAGAGTTTACTCAAAACGGGGTTTTACAACTTTTTGTATACTACTGTATTAGGGTTTACTCCAAACGGGGATTTAAAACTTTTTGTATATAATTATAGTAGAGTTTACTCAAAACGGAAGTTTACAGCTTTTTGTATATAATTGTATAGTAGAGTTTACTCAAAACGGGAGCTTACAACTTTTTATATATTATTGTATTAGAGTTTACTCGGAACGGGGTTTACAACTTTTTGTTTATAATTCTAGTAGAGTTCACTCAAAACGGAGGGTTACAAATTTTTGTATATAATTGTATAGCAGAGTCAAAACGGGGGGTTTACAACTATTTGTATATAATTTTATTAGAGTTTACTCAAAACGGTTGTTTACAATTTTTTGTAAATAATTGTGTAGTAGAGTTTACTCAAAACGGGGGTTTACAACATTTTGTATATTATTGTATTAGAGTTTACTCAAAACGGGGGTTTACAACTTTTTGTATATAATTGTATAGTAGAGTTTACTCAAAACGGGGGTTTACAACTTTCTGTACAATGAAACGGGGGTTTACAACTTTTTGTATATAATTGTATAGTAGAGTTTACTCAAAACGGGGGGTTTACAACTTTTTGTATATTATTGTATTAGAGTTTACTCAAAACGGGGGTTAACAACTTTTTGTATATAATTATAGTAGAGTTCACTCAAAACTGGGGTATACAACTTTTTGTATATAATTGTATAGTAGGGTTTACTCAAAATGGGGGTTTACAACATTTTGTATATTATTGTATTAGAGTTTACTCAAAACGGGGGTTTACAACTTTTTGTATATAATTGTATAGTGGAGTTTACTCAAAACGGGGGTTTACAACTTTTTGTACAATAAAACGGGGGTTTAAAACTTTTTGTATATAATTGTATAGTAGAGTTTACTCAAAACGGAGGTTAACAACTTTTTGTATATTATTGTATTAGAGTTTACTCAAAACGGGGGTAAACAACTTTTTGTATATAATTATAGTAGAGTTCACTCAAAATGGGGGTTCACAACTTTTTGTATATAATTGTATATTAGAGTTTACTCAAAACGGGGGTTAACAATTTTTTTGTATATAATTATAGTAGAGTTGGCTGAAAACGGGGGTTTACAACTTTTTGTATAAAATTGTATAGTAGACTTTACTTAAAACGGGGGTTTACAGCTCTTTGTATATTAATGTATTAGAGTTTACTCAAAACAGGGGTTAACAACTTTTTGTATATAATTATAGTAGAGTTTACTCAAAACGGGGGTTTACAACTTTTTGTAAATAATTGTATAGTAGAGTTTACTCAAAACGTGGGTTTATAACTTTTTGTATATTATTGTATTAGAGTTTACTCAAAACGGGGATTTACAACATTTTGTATATAATGGTATAGTAGAGTTTAATCAAAACGGGGGTTTAGAACTTTTAGTATATTATTGTATTAGAGTTTACTCAAAACGGGGGTTTACAATATTTTGTATATAGTTGTATAGTAGAGTTTACTCAAAAAGGGGGGTTACAACTTTTTGTATATTATTGTATTAGAGTTTACTCAAAACGTGGGTTAACAACTTTTTCTATATACTTATAGTATTGTTCACTCAAAACGGAGGTTCACAACTTTTTGTATATAATTATAGTAGAGTTTACTCAAAACGGGGAATTACAACTTTTTGTATATAATTGTTTAGTAGAGTTTACTCAAAATGGGGGTTTACATCTTTTTGTGTATTATAGTATTAGAGTTTACTCAAAACGGGGGTTAACAACTTTTTGTACATAATTATTGTGAGTTCACTCAAAACGGAGGTGTACAACTTTTTGTATTTAATTATAGTAGAGTTTACTCAAAACGGGGGTTTAAAACTTTTTGTAAATAATTGTATAGTAGAGTTTACTTAAAACGGGGGATTACAATTTTTGGTATATTATTGTATTAGAGTTTACTCAAAACAGGGGTTTACAAATTTTTGTATATAATTTTTTAGTAGAGTTTACTAAAAACGGGGGTTTACATATTTTTGTACAATAAAACAGGGGGTTTACAACTTTTTGAATATAATTGTATAGTAGAGTTTACTAAAAACGGGGGTTTACAACTTTTTGTATATTATTGTATTAGAATTCGCTCAAAATGGGGGTTTATAACTTTTTGTATATAATTATAGTAGAGTTCACTAAAAATGGTGGTTTACAACTTTTTGTATATAATAGTAGAGTTTACTCAAATTTGGGGTTTACAACTTTTTGTAAATAATTGTATAGTAGAGTTTTCTCAAAACGGTGGTTTACAACTTTTTGTATGTTATTGTATTAGAGTTTACTCAAAACGGGGGTTTACAAATTTTTGTATATAATTTTTTAGTAGAGTTTACTAAAAACGGGGGTTTACAAATTTTTGTACAATAAAACGGAGGTTTGCAACTTTTTGTATATAATTGTATAGTAGAGTTTACTCAAAACAGGGGTTTACAACTTTTTGTATATTATTGTATTAGAGTTTACTCCAAACGGGGGTTTACAACTTTTTGTTTACACTACTAGAAAATACATCTATTAAGACAATAAATTCAAGACATTTATCTAAAAACGTCCTTTTAGAAAAGAAATGGGGCGTTCTGTTTTTTGTGGTGCGGTCAAGCTACAGGAAATGTGATTTTTTTAATTTTTTTATAAATATATTTGGTTTAAAGGGCGTTTGGAAACGCCAAGCCAACAAAAAATTGAGCGGGTAAACACCCCGCCTATCATATTTCCCTAATTTTTCATTCCAGTCAATAAAACCCCGCCTCCACACACCTTTTCTCCTCCGCCTCTTTCTTCATGTTTCTCCTCTACCTCTATCTACCACACAATCCCTCTTCTAGCAAACAGCTCATACAGGTCAGCGAATATTTTTTTCTTTTCAAAATCTCGAATTGCACCTTTATCTACATTTATTTCCTTGAACTTAAGTTTTAATTTTCAAGTTTTTTCAACATTGTTTCTGTTTCTAGTCTCCTTTTACAGTTAGCGGCTCCTTTTTATAAATATTTGCTGGTTGAATGCTGTCATGATAAGAAAGTCTTTATACGGTTCATGCCCTATTACTTCCATAGTTTTTTTTTTTTTTAATCTTATCTCAGAGATAATGAGATGTTGTAAGTTTTTGTCAAAATGGCGTTAGATTTTGTTCAGCAAAATGGCATTAAATTTGGTTATATGATTTGTTTTCTTGTCCAAGAAGATTATATTTGGTTTAGTATTTGGTGGTTTGGCTACAAGTAATTGAGTGATTAAAACAGTCATCTTGTTAAGATTTTCCTGAATCATGTTATCTATTTTACTTCATTTTTACACCAGTTCAAGTTTCTGTTGTGTATATGCCTCTGTTTAGGCTCTGCTATTACTATGTTTTGCCCTAAATCATTGTCCGGTTTCGATCTCTATTTTCTGTAATTTGGGTAATTGCTTTGAACTGTGGTATTTATCAAATTGACTCTGTATGTTTTTGCTTAAAAAGTTTCAAACAAATGCACCCGAATGATAGGTTTTGTATGTGTTAATAAATATCTTTATTTATTCAAAGCCCTTACATTACATGATTTCCAGGTTACGTTTCCTTTCCAGACTGTATTGTTTCTTCTTTTTTTTTGAATGAAACTGTATTGTTTGTTTGGATTCGGCTTTTTTGCCCTTCCCTCATTGTTTTTTGTTTTGGAGTTTTTATGGTCAAATGTTGTAGAGATGTTTAGGGTCAAAAGAAATTAATACGATTTGATGATCTATTGGTGTTGTTCTACAGTTTAAAAGGCCAACTCAATAAGAGGAAATCACCTTTCTGGTGTTATTATTTTTTTTCCTGAATCAGTCTGGAAGTTGCTATTTAACGGTATATTTTGTGAAGGCTTAGCCATTGTTTTATCAATTTCAATATTGGATTATGGAGCTATTGTTTGGTGTAGATTGTGTTAGTGAATGGAAGGCATTCTATTGTTGTCATGCTTCTCTGCTTCACTCATTAGAAGGCGATGGAAGTTAGGGTCCAAGAGAACCAATGGGCTACGTTTAAAGATAATTCCAATACTGAGAAGGCAAAGGTATTTATATGATTAAAGTGTATTTTGTGATAAAGATACTTTTATATCATATAAGTAAATTATGACTGCTGTTCACATTCTTTTTTTGTACGCTTAGGCTTTGACCAAAAGAAATATGGTTGTTCGAAGTATGATGAAAATGAATCATCGGACTGGGAAGACGTCTTTTGCTCAACGAGCATATATATGGGTGCGATAGCCAAACTTTTTTTGAACCCTTTCTGTCTTTCTGTCTTTTACACACATTCCACTCTCTAATTGTCTTTTTCCTTATGATTTGTTAAAAGCTTGTTGCTTATTTTGTTTTCAAGCCTTATAAGCTGAGCCATCTATAGCCGGATGTTATATTCATTGTGTTCATTGCTTAAAAATTGAGTTTCATTTGTGTATATGTTGAGTTTCACTTGAATAAAGTTAATTTCCTTCCCTTCTCTTCTCTTCTATTTTGTGTAGCTAGAGACTTGAGTAAAACTTATTATTATTATTCTGTGCTATTTGCATTATCTGCTTTACGAATGTCTTATTTCAGGAGAAAAAAAAACAATGCTCAACCTTCTCGTGCGACTATGTTCAAGGAATGTTACACCGATCGCTCGGGCAATCCAAAATGCGATGCAGTAGCAAGTACCATTGTAAGTTGACTATTTACTACAACTATATATATATATATTTTAAGTGTCCTTTTTCTTTTCAAATGAAAGTATAAGAAGGTGATCTATATAATACATTTATGCAACCAAAAAAACAGTGATGGATTTAATCAATTGATCACGATTAAATTGTAATTCACTCATACATTTATGCAACCATGTACTTCAGGCTGCTATGGATGAAAGGAGTTCACAACTCCAACCGGGACAAGTTGATGAGGTGAGCCATAACGACATATTTGGCCAAGTTATAGGTAAAGAAAGGAACGGTCGAGTAAGGATGCTTGGAGCCGGTGTGTCCCCGTCAGATGTATGGGGTGATTTTCCAAGTCGTAGCGCTATGTATCGGCTCGCAATGGAGAAACAAGATACGGTTGAGAAGTTGGCTGCACAACTTAAAGAACAAGGTGCTCAAATTGCAAAGTTAACAGAAATGATCACCCAACAAAATAGAGGTGATCAACAAGTCAACCGTCCTCCATCAACGGTATACACACGTAGACCTCTACGGGTAAGAAATCTAATCATCTATGCACATTTTTGATGTGATACAACCTCAAATCGTTGATCTTGATAGATGTTTTTTCCTTATTATTTTTGCTGGATCCCCTCCGAGTCCACTCTTTCGGAATTTTTTTGCAATTGAAATTCCTCTATGTTTGGTTATTAAATGTTGGTTCACTTTGTGTGTGCCTTGGTGCTACTGTGCCATAGTAGCAGATTGTATCTCAATTTTCATGAGCAAATCATTTCCAAAATTAAATGCATGTTGATCTGATATAGTGATATGGAATGTTGACGTATTAGTATAAATCAATTGTAGACCTAAAAAAGTCTCTATTACAGGGCTATATATATATAAAATTGTCTAGAAGTATGGATATCATATTCTATGGTTTAGGGCAAGAAGATCACTGGATTCTTTCTCATTTATGGAGTTGAATTATGTTAACTACCTTCAATTAGCAAATTAGCATAGAACCAACCACACACCTTCTCTTTTTAATGTTTCCGGATGATTAGATCAAGTAAAATGTTCATGATCTGTCAGGAGAAGTTGAATTGTATCAGCTTGTAACAACTAGTTAAATTCATTTATAGGATAATGACCTGTTAGCAAATTAACTTTTTTAAACATTGCAGGCTGGTGCTTTTGTAGCTATCAAAAGCATGAGTGATGCATCAAAAACTGTTGCTAAAGGATATTTACGAAGCTTAAACCTATCTGATGTTGTTGGTGGCACTGCTTTGGGAAAGAATTGGTGTGAAGTGTTGGTTCAAGTCGTGGTTGAAGATTCCGAAGACTTGATTCGTCCATATGACATGTTTTATGAGCTTCGTGATGTTATAGGGTGCTCGGTTGCGTGGCCTTGTCATTTGGTATGTAAGCGATTCTTTGTTTTATGAATTGGTGTTATGCATTTAGCTTTTTCCTTTTCATAATTATTGTTACTCATTTTGTAGGTCATTGTTAAGGATGAATGATATTGTTGACAATGGTGGGATAACAATCTACTAGAACCAATGATGAATGCTTGTTGAGGACGAAGGAGATTACTCGTTTTGTAGGTTGATATGCCGTAAGAAGTTCTAATGTATATTTTGATGAATGTTTTTTGCTACTTGGTTTAACTAATCTTTTGACTACTTGATGTAATGTAAGATCTCTTGATGATCTTCAACTATATGCATTTTGCTACTTGGTTTAACTAATCTTTTGACTACTTGATGTAAATTAAGATCTTTTGATGCAATTATGATATATATGTATGTCTAGTTAATCTTCTTGGTTTGATTATTGTTAGCTTAAGTACATGTGTTTGGCCATTTGATTGTTTGATTCAAAATATCAATGGGTCTGTATTGGAATTGGAATGTTACATTTCGTACATATTAGGGCGTTTCAAAATGTCCCATCAGCACTTTGTTGGGGCGTTTTGGACTGTAAATTAGATATTATAATGACTTGATGAAACGCCCTAATAGGCTCTGTTGACCGTTAAATTTCGAACATGATATGACACTTTAAACCGCCTTATTCGGACTCGATAAGGGCGTTTGAAATTGCATCAATACATCTCTTATTAAGACTTTGAGTAACGCCCTAATAAGGACTGAATTCTCACCTATTCAGGGCGTTTGAGAACGCCCTAACACAGCCCCGATGAGGCGCTTTCCTGGCATACTATAATGACATCCTAAAACGTCTTGAAAGCCTATTGCAACGTCGACAGAAAGGGCGTTCAAGGTAAACGCCCCTAGCTCAGAAACGCCCTAATAGACCTGTATATAGGGCGTTTTGGAACGCCCTTAAAAGGCTTTTTTGGTGTAGTGTTATAATTGTACAGTAGAGTTTACTCAAAACGGGGGTTTAAAACTTTTTGTATATTATTGTTTAGAGTTTACTCAAAACAGGGTTAACAACTTTTTGTATATAATTATAGTAGAGTTCACTCAAAACGGGGGTTTACAACTTTTTGTATATAATTATACAGTAGACTTTACTCAAAATGTTGTATATTATTGTAGGGTTTACAACTTTTTGTATATTATTATAGTAGAGTTCACTCAAAACGGAGGTTTACAACATTTTGTATATAATTGCATAGTAGAGTTTACAAAAAACAGGGGGTTACAACTTTTTGTATATAATTGTATTGTAGAGTTTACTCAAAACGGGGGTTTACAACTTTTTGTATATTATTTTATTAGAGTTTACTCAAAACAGGGGTTTACAACTTTTTGTATGTAATTGTATAGTAGAGTTTACTCAAAACGGGGGTTTACAACTATTTGTATATTAATGTATTAAAGTTTACTCAAAACGGGGGTTAACAAGTTTTTGTATATAATTATATTAGAGTTTACTCGAAACAGGGGTTTACAAATTTTTGTAAATAATTGTATAGTAGAGTTTACTCAAAACGGGGGTTTACAGTTTTTTGTACATTATTGTATTAGAGTTTACTCAAAACGGGGGTTTACACCATTTTGTATATAATCGTATAGTAGAGTTCATTCAAAATGGGGGTTTACAACTTTTTGTATATCATTGTATTGAAGTTTACTCAAAATATGGGTTAACAACTTTTTGTACATAATTATAGTAGAGTTCACTCAAAACGGTGGTTTACAACTTTTTGTATATAATTATAGAAGAGTTTACTCAAAACAGGGGTTTGCAACTTTTTGTAAATAATTGTATAGTAGAGTTTACTCAAAATGGGGGTTTATAACTTTCTGTATATTATTGTATTAGAGTTTACTCAAAACGGCGGTTTACAAATTTTAGTAATTAATTGTATAGTAGAGTTTACTCAAATGGGGGTTTACAAATTTTTGTACAATGAAACGGGGGTTTACAACTTTTTGTATATAATTGTATGATTTAGTTTACTCAAAACAGTGGTTTATAACTTTTTGTATATTATTGTATTAGAGTTCGCTCAAAACAGGGGTTTACAACGTTTTGTATATAATTATAGTAGAGTTCACTCAAAATGGAGGTTTACAACTTTTTGTATATAATTATAGAAGAGTTTACTCAAAACGGGGGTTTACAACTTTTTGTATATTATTGTATTAGAGTTTACTCAAAACGGGGGTTTACTTTTTGTATATAATTGTATAGTAGAGTTTACTCAAAACGGGGGTTTACAACTTTTTATATATTATTGTATAGTAGACTTTACAAAAAGAAGGGGTTTACAACTTTTTGTATATAATTGTATTGTAGAGTTTACTCAAAACGGGGGTTTACAACTTTTTCTATATTGTTGTATTAGAGATCACTCAAAACGGGGGCTTACAACTTTTAGTATATTATTATTGTAGAGTTTACTCAAAACAGGGGTTTATAACTTTTTGTGTATTATTGTATTAGAGTTCACTCAGAACGGGGGTTTACAACTTTTTGTATATAATTGTATACTAGAGTTTTCTCAAAACGGGGGTTTACAACTTTTTGTGTATAATTATAGTAGAGTTTACTCAAAACACGGGTTTACAACTTTTTGTAAATAATTGTATAGTAGAGTTTACTCAAAACGGGGGTTTACAACTTTTTGTATATTATTGTATTAGAGTTTAATCAAAACGTGGGTTAACAACTTTTTGTATATAATTAAAGTAGAGTTCACTCAAAACGGAGGTTCACAATTTATTGTATATAATTATAGTAGAGTTTACTCAAAACGGGGGTTTACAACTTTTTGTTAATAATTGTATAGTAGAGTTAAGTCAAAATGGGGGTTTACAACTTTTTGTATATTATTGTATTAGAGTTACCTCAAAACGGGGGTTTACAACTTTTTGTAAATAATTATAGTAGAGTTCATTCAAAACGGGGGTTTACAACTTTTTGTATATTATTGTACAGTAGAGTTAACTCAAAACGTTGTATATTATTGTATTAGACTTTACTCAAAATGGGGGTTAACAACTTTTTGTATATAATTATAGTATAGTTCACTCTAACGGAGGTTTAAAGCTTTTTGTATATACTTAAGTAGAGTTTACTCAAAACGGGTATTTACAACTTTTTGTATATAATTGTATAGTAGAGTTTACTCAAAATAGGGGTTTACATCTTTTTGTGCATTATAGTATTAGAGTTTACTCAAAACGGGGGTTAACAACTTTTTGTACACAATTATTGTGAGTTCACTCAAAACTAAGGTTTACAGCTTTTTGTATATAATTATAGTAGAGTTTACTCAAAAGGGGTTTAAAACTTTTTGTAAATAATTGTATAGTAGAGTTTACTTAAAACGGGGGTTTACAACTTTTTGTATATTATTGTATTAAAGTTTACTCAAAACAGGGGTTTACAAATTTTTGTATATAATTTTTTAGTAGAGTTTACTAAAAATGGGGGTTTACAAATTTTTGTACAATAATACGGGGGTTTACAACTTTTGGTATTTAATTGTATAGTAGAGTTTACTCAAAACGGGGGTTTACAACTTTTTGTATATTATTGTTTTAGAGTTCGCTCAAAACGGGGGTTTACAACTTTTGGTATATAATTATAGTAGAGTTCACTGAAAATGGTGGTTTACAACTTTTTGTATATAATAATAGTAGAGCTTACTCAAATTGGGGGTTTACAACTTTTTGTAAATAATTGTATAGTAGAGTTTACTTAAAACGGGGGTTTACAACTTTTTGTATATTATTGTATTAGAGTTTACTCAAAACGGGGGTTTACAATTTTTTGTATATAATTTTTTAGTAGAGTTTACTAAAAACAGGGGTTTACAACTCTTGTATTTAAATGTTTAGTAGAGTTTACTCAAAACGGGGGTTTACAACTTTTTGTATCTTATTGTATTAGGGTTCGCTCAAAACGGGGGTTTACAACTTTTTGTATATAATTATAGTTGAGTTCACTGAAAATGGATGTTTACAACTTTTTGTAAATAATTATAGTAGAGTTTACTCAAAACGGGGGTTTACCACTTCTTGTATATTATTGTATTAGAGTTTACTCAAAACAGGGGTTAACAACTTTTTGTATATAATTATAGTAGAGTTCACTCAAAACGGGGGTTTAAAACTTTTTGTAAATAATTGTATAGTAGAGTTTACCTAAAACGGGGGTTTACAACTTTTTGTATATTATCGTATTAGAGTTTACTCAAAACGGGGGTTTACAATTTTTTGTATATAATTTTTTAGTAGTGTTTACTAAAAACGGAGGTTTACTAATTTTGGTACAATAAAATGGGGGTTTACAACTTTTTGTATATAATTGTATAGTAGAGTTTACTCAAAATGAGGTTTACAACTTTTAGTATATAACTATTGTAGAGTTTACTCATAACTGGGTTTACAACTTTTTGTATATTATTGTATTAGAGTTCACCCAAAACGGGGGTTTACAACTTTTTATATATAATTGTATACTCTAGTTTACTCAAAATGGGGGTTTACAACTTTTTGTGTATAATTATAGTAGAGTTTACTCAAAATGGAGGTTTACAACTTTTTGTAAATAATTGTATAGTAGAGTTTACTCAAAACGGGGGTTTACAACTTTTTGTATATTATTGTATTAGAGTTTAGTCAAAATGTGGGTTAACAACTTTTTGTATATAATTAAAGTAGAGTTCACTCAAAACGGAGGTTCACAATTTATTGTATATAATTATAGTAGAGTTTACTCAAAACGGGGGTTTACAACTTTTTGTTAATAATTGTATAGTAGAGTTAAGTCAAAATGGGGGTTTACAACTTTTTGTATATTATTGTATTAGAGTTACCTCAAAACGGGGGTTTACAACTTTTTGTAAATAATTATAGTAGAGTTCATTCAAAACGGGGGTTTACAACTTTTTGTATATTATTGTACAGTAGAGTTAACTCAAAACGTTGTATATTATTGTATTAGAGTTTACTCAAAATGGGGGTTAACAACCTTTTGTATATAATTATAGTAGAGTTCACTCAAACGGAGGTTTAAAGCTTTTTGTATATACTTAAGTAGAGTTTACTCAAAACGGGGATTTACAACTTTTTGTATATAATTGTATAGTAGAGTTTACTCAAAATAGGGGTTTACATCTTTTTGTGCATTATAGTATTAGAGTTTACTCAAAACGGGGGTTAACAACTTTTTGTACACAATTATTGTGAGTTCACTCAAAACTAAGGTTTACAGCTTTTTGTATATAATTATAGTAGAGTTTACTCAAAAGGGGTTTAAAACTTTTTGTAAATAATTGTATAGTAGAGTTTACTTAAAACGGGGGTTTACAACTTTTTGTATATTATTGTATTAAAGTTTACTCAAAACAGGGGTTTACAAATTTTTGTATATAATTTTTTAGTAGAGTTTACTAAAAATGGGGGTTTACAAATTTTTGTACAATAATACGGGGGTTTACAACTTTTGGTATTTAATTGTATAGTAGAGTTTACTCAAAACGGGGGTTTACAACTTTTTGTATATTATTGTATTAGAGTTCGCTCAAAACGGGGGTTTACAACTTTTGGTATATAATTATAGTAGAGTTCACTGTGGTTTACAACTTTTTGTATATAATAATAGTAGAGTTTACTCAAATTGGGGGTTTACAACTTTTTGTAAATAATTGTATAGTAGAGTTTACTTAAAACGGGGGTTTACAACTTTTTGTATATTATTGTATTAGAGTTTACTCAAAACGGGGGTTTACAATTTTTTGTATATAATTTTTTAGTAGAGTTTACTAAAAACGGGGGTTTACAACTCTTGTATTTAAATGTTTAGTAGAGTTTACTCAAAACGGGGGTTTACAACTTTTTGTATCTTATTGTATTAGGGTTCGCTCAAAACGGGGGTTTACAACTTTTTGTATATAATTATAGTAGAGTTCACTGAAAATGGATGTTTACAACTTTTTGTAAATAATTATAGTAGAGTTTACTCAAAACGGGGGTTTACCACTTCTTGTATATTATTGTATTAGAGTTTACTCAAAACAGGGGTTAACAACTTTTTGTATATAGTTATAGTAGAGTTCACTCAAAACGGGGGTTTAAAACTTTTTGTAAATAATTGTATAGTAGAGTTTACCTAAAACGGGGGTTTACAACTTTTTGTATATTATCGTATTAGAGTTTACTCAAAACGGGGGTTTACAATTTTTTGTATATAATTTTTTAGTAGTGTTTACTAAAAAAGGAGGTTTACTAATTTTGGTACAATAAAATGGGGGTTTACAACTTTTTGTATATAATTGTATAGTAGAGTTTACTCAAAATGAGGTTTACAACTTTTAGTATATAACTATTGTAGAGTTTACTCATAACTGGGTTTACAACTTTTTGTATATTATTGTATTAGAGTTCACCCAAAACGGGGGTTTACAACTTTTTGTATATAATTGTATACTATAGTTTACTCAAAATGGGGGTTTACAACTTTTTGTGTATAATTATAGTAGAGTTTACTCAAAATGGAGGTTTACAACTTTTTGTAAATAATTGTATAGTAGAGTTTACTCAAAACGGGGGTTTACAACTTTTTGTATATTATTGTATTAGAGTTTAATCAAAACGTGGGTTAACAACTTTTTGTATATAATTAAAGTAGAGTTCACTCAAAACGGAGGTTCACAATTTATTGTATATAATTATAGTAGAGTTTACTCAAAATTTTGTATATTATTGTATTAGAGTTACCTCAAAACGGGGGTTTACAACTTTTTGTAAATAATTATAGTAGAGTTCATTCAAAACGGGGGTTTACAACTTTTTGTATATTATTGTACAGTAGAGTTAACTCAAAACGTTGTATATTATTGTATTAGAGTTTACTCAAAATGGGGGTTAACAACTTTTTGTATATAATTATAGTAGAGTTCACTCAAACGGAGGTTTAAAGCTTTTTGTATATACTTAAGTAGAGTTTACTCAAAACGGGGATTTACAACTTTTTGTAAATAATTGCATAGTAGAGTTTACTCAAAACGGGGGTTTACAACTTTTTGTATATTATTGTATTAGAGTTTAATCAAAACGTGGGTTAACAACTTTTTGTATATAATTAAAGTAGAGTTCACTCAAAACGGAGGTTCACAATTTTTTGTATATAATTATAGTAGAGTTTACTCAAAATAGGGGTTTACAACTTTTTGTTAATAATTATATAGTAGAGTTTACTCAAAACGGGGGTTTACAACTTTTTGTATATTATTGTATTAGAGTTTACTCAAAACGGGGGTTTACAACTTTTTGTAAATAATTATAGTAGAGTTCACTTAAAATAGGGGTTTACAACATTTTGTATATTATTGTACAGTAGAGTTAACTCAAAACGTTGTATATAATTTTTTTGTAGAGTTTACTAAAAACGAGGGTTTACAAATTTTTGTACAATAAAACGGGGATTTACAAATTTTTGTAAATAATTGTATAGTAGAGTTTACTCAAAACAGTGGTTTACAACTTTTTGTATATTATTATATTATTGTTTAATAAATACGGGGGTTTATATCTGTTTGTATATAATTGTATAGTAGTGTTTACTCAAAACGGGGTTTTACAACTTTTTGTATATTATTTCATTAGGGTTTACTCAAAATGGGGGTTTAAAACTTTTTGTATATAATTATAGTAGAGTTTACTCAAAAAGGAAGTTTACAACTTTTTGTATATAATTGTATAGTAGAGTTTACTCAAAACTGAAGTTTACAACTTTTTATATATTATTGTATTAGAGTTTACTCAAAACGGGGTTTACAACTTTTTGTATATAATTATAGTAGAGTTCACTCAAAACGGAGGTTTACAACTTTTTGTAAATAATTGTATAGTAGAGTCAAAACAGGGGTTTACAACTTTTTGTATATAATTGTATTAGAGTTTACTCAAAACGGGTGTTTACAACTTTTTGTAAATAATTGTATAGTAGAGTTACTCAAAACGGGGGTTTACAACATTTTGTATATTATTGTATTAGAGTTTACTCAAAACGGGGGTTTACAACTTTTTGTATATAATTGTATTGTAGAGTTTACTCAAAACGGGGGTTTACAACTTTTTGTACAATAAAACGGGGGTTTAGAACTTTTTGTATATAATTGTATAGTAGAGTTTACTCAAAACGGGGGTTTACAACTTTTTGTATATTATTGTATTAGAGTTTACTCAAAACGGGGGTTAACAACTATTTGTATATAATTATAGTAGAGTTCACTCAAAACGGGGGTATACAACTTTTTGTATATAATTGTATAGTAGGGTTCACTCAAAATGGGGTTTACAACATTTTGTGTATTATTGTATTAGAGTTTACTCAAAACAGGGGTTTACAACTTTTTGTATATAATTGTATAGTAGAGTTTACTCAAAACGGGGGTTTACAACTTTTTGTACAATAAAACGGGGGTTTAAAACTTTTTGTATATAATTGTATAGTAGAGTTTACTCAAAACGGGGGTTAACAACTTTTTGTATATTATTGTATTAGAGTTCACTCAAAACGGGGGTTAACAACTTTTTGTATATAATTATAGTAGAGTTCACTCAAAATGGGGGTTCACAACTTTTTGTATATAATTGTATATTAGAGTTTACTCAAAACTGGGGTTTACAACTTTTTGTATATAATTATAGTAGAGTTTACTCAAAACGGGGGTTTACAACTTTTTGTATATAATTGTATAGTAGACTTTACTCAAAACGGGGGTTTACAACTCTTTGTATATTAATGTATTAGAGTTTACTCAAAACGGGGGTTAACAACTTTTTGTATATAATTATAGTAGAGTTTACTCAAAACGGGGGTTTACAACTTTTTGTAAATAATTGTATAGTAGAGTTTACTCAAAACGGGGGTTTACAACTTTTAGTATATTATTGTATTAGAGTTTACTCAAAACGGGGGTTTACAACTTTTTGTATATAATTGTATAGTAGAGTTTACTCAAAACGGGGGTTTACAACTTTTTGTATATTATTGTATTAGAGTTTACTCAAAACGGGGTTAACAAATTTTTGTATATAATTATAGTAGAGTTCACTCAAAACGGAGGTTTACAACTTTTTGTATATAATTATAGTAGAGTTTACTCAAAACGGGGATTTACAACTTTTTGTATATAATTGTATAGTAGAGTTTACTCAAAATAGGGGTTTACATCTTTTTGTGTATTATAATATTAGAGTTTACTCAAAACGGGGGTTAACAACTTTTTGTACATAATTATTGTGAGTTCACTCAAAACGGAGGTTTACAACTTTTTTGTATATAATTATAGTAGAGTTTACTCAAAACGGGGGTTTAAAACATTTTGTAAATAATTGTATAGTAGAGTTTACTTAAAACGGGGGTTTACAATTTTTGGTATATTATTGTATTAGAGTTTACTCAAAACACTACTAGAATTACCCGGATTTGTGACGAATTTTTGTGACGAATACTGTTCGTCCCAAATTTCCGACAATATTGCTACGAATTAGCGACAAACCACATTTTTTTTTGAAGTAAATTGTGACAAAATATGTACATGGCAAAATGTATGTGACTATGTTGTCACAAATCTTTGCACCAAATTCGGGCGCCATAATTTTTGAGAATTCTGTGACAAACTGGCTTGGTCATAAAAGTATTCATTGCTAATCTGCCGCTAACCGACATATTTGTCCACATCGCAAAAAGGTCACATATTTTCCACAAAATTGCTACGAATTAGCGACAAACTGCATAATTCATTTCTTTGCAATAAATTGAGACAACATTGTGACAAAATATATGAAAATGTATGTAAATCTTAATTCGGGCGCCATAATTTGTGAGAATTATGTGACAATCTATTATAGTGAACTTATTTTTGTACTTCAAATACATATAATGTACAAAAATTGACATGGGTATAACCCAAAGATTATCAACATTGGACGTTTTGGGCCGAATTCGGGTCAAAATGGTCAAGAGGGCCAAATCAGTACAAGCTTGTAAACGTTTTGGGCCAAAAGAGGGTCAAAATGGTCATGCGGGCTAGATCAGTACAAGCCCATTATGGGTCTTAAGCTAACCGAAGTTCAATCCCGAGGTTCACTATTGAGTTATGATTCAAACTCGAGGTTCGTTATTGAGTAGTTATTTCAAACCCGGGTCGGTTGAAACCCGAGGTTCGTTAGTGAGTTCATGATGTGAAACCCAATGTTCGTTAGTGAGTTAATGATTCAAAGCCTGAGGTTCGTTAGTTAGACATGAGTTAATGATTTGAAACTTGAGGTGTGTTAGTGAGTTAGTGATTTGAAACTCGAGATTCGTTACTGAGTTCATGATATGAAACCCGAGGTTCATTAGTTAGCTAGGCATGAGTTAATGATTTGAAACCTTAGGTTCGTTAGTGAGTTAATGATTTGAATCCTGAGGTTCGTTAGTGAGTTAATGATTTAAAACCCGAGGTTCGTTAGTGAGTTCATGGTATGAAACCCGAGGTTCGTTAGTAAATTCATGGTATGAACCCCGATAGCGAGTTAATGATTCGATACTCAAGGAAAATAAAGATTTTACGACGTGCAGTTTACGACGTGCAATAAATGTGCGTCGTAAAATTTGATTTAGTTTAAATTTACGACATGCTTTTAACGCACATCGTAAAGAGTGCGTAGTAATTTCTTATTTACATTTCTTTCTCCATGTCCTCTTAACTTTCAGTATATTTTTTTCATTTACAAAAACATTTCCTTTTCAAAAAAAAAACATTTCTCGAAGGGGAATTCACAAAACCCTACTCAAACTTTCAGTTTGCCGTCACCCGATCTGCTGCTAACGTGGGCGATTACGCGTTCCATTCACCGGTGCTTGTGCATTCTGTTCAACAGACGATGTCATTCATTTCACCATCCGATTGCGATTTGTCTGGTGATGTTAAAAGTAATTCGAGTGGATTGGAGAAGAAGATAAAGAAGAAGGAGCTGAAGCGAAAGAAGGCGGAGAGTGATGAGGATAGGAGTCAGATGAGCTCGGAATTAGGGGAGCCGATGAGTATGGTGTCGTCGGAAGCTAAGAAGTGGAAAAAGAAATCTAAAAGGCTGGAGAAAAGGAGAAGGCAAATCCAAACGCCTTGTCTATGTTTAGATTATCAGATAAGATGAATGAAGCTTTGATAGCTAATATGATAACTTTTTTTGTCTCGGATTCAAGCAATGACGTTTGATACTATTTTGGATGGGCATGATTTAATGGGTCGAGCAAAAACTGGCACAGTAAGCATCTTCTTCTATCTCTTTCAGAATTTTAAATTGTCTTTTAACAAATTATAAGCTGATCATTGAAACTATGTGCAGAGATTGGTGTTCAATGTTAAATAATACATTGGCGCTCAGAATTTGATGGATTACTTTAAATTAATTAGCTGAGTGATAGCTCATGCTTTCTAATGATAGTTGTTATTTCAGATTCTGCAGTGTTTGCTTAGAAATGGTGAGCTTTATCCTTACGTTTGCTATGTTTGTTCTTGATTAGCATCATTTCATGGTTTTATTAATGCATTGGATGTGTTATGTTCTAGTTTGTTTAGCTATTGGTATGTTAAAGCTTAAAATTACTATGTAATGTGGAGATGCATTTAATTGGCCCTGTCTGAATTTTATAATCATTCAAGAGTTCCACAATGTTCATTGGGATAATTTTCGTTCCTTTCACCGTCCGATTCTGATTTCACATATTCTATATATGATTGGATAATCTACGTTTACAATATTGTATAGTTAATTGTCATTCTCTGTTGGTGGCTTGACAAATTTCAAACAACTAAGATTTAGACTTGGAGGTTCCTTGAAAGACCAAGTACATTATAATGTTGGGAATAGTACATACTATATTTCATTTTCCAAGCTGAGTGATGATCTTTTCGGATTTTCCAATGGATGCTTGCATATGAAGAAATTTATGTGGTTTTTTGCCCTCTAATATCAAAATGGACGTCTCAGAAATCGCGAAAAGACTTGGTCTCACCGAATCCAAAAACATTGTCCATAAAGCCGCCGAGCTGACATCCAATTCAACTCGTCTGCCATTCACGTTGTAAGGCTTTGATCATTCTTTGTTTTTACGAGTTCATCTTTCGATTGTTTTGATCTTTCTAATGGGATTTTGTTAGGCCTCATTTTTGTAAGGAAGATTTGTAAGGCTATAATATGTCTAGAGATATCTGCTGTTGGGTAATGTTGATCTTCTTTGCATTTGTTCAATATGTACTTCGATTATATTAACTTCCTGTAAAATTTGACTATTCTCCTCTTTTTTCATTTTATTATTTGGCACAAGGTAAAATCGTTGCCTGTGACTCGATCTCACGGCTTCAAGTTGCCAAGTTATTTGTAGAAACTTAATTCAATGTGGTATGCTTTTATGCACCACGAATGCTCTTAAAGTTGGAGGTAGGGGAACTTATGCACCAGTGTTCATCTTCTACTCATCATGCACCGGATGACATGCAAAGCATGTTGCATTAATCATTTCTGTTTTCAATTGTTTTATTATGCTCGTTTCTGCTATTAGCGAGCTGTTATGTTGAAGTTTGTTTGTTTCATTTAATCGTGATTTTGAAGAAACAGAGACGGTGTTTCTTTGGATGAGATGTTCTTTTTCCCTGATTTGTTTCCTTTGATAATCTTCTTATAGAACCCGAATTTGCCACAGTCTATGGCACAAAATGCAACTGTGATTGTTTTCACGAGATTTGAGGCAGGATTGGTGGGATCTCAAATATCCGTGGGACTCATAGTTCCATGTGGAACCTTTGAATTATTATTCTCAGAAAGGGTTGGCATTGTTTTTCAGTTCCCTGAGTGGTACATATTCCTTTCTATAACTCTTTTATTAAATTGTTAGTGTTTTCTCTTCTTTATCCTAGTTTGTTGAGTTTCCCAATGATACCATTCATTTCCAAGCACCGTCCTTTTTATTTTCTTTTAGCTTCCTTCTTTCGTTTTTGCTAAATTCCTGACATTTGAAGATTACCTACCTTGGTCAGGTACTTTGTTGTAGAGAATGTTCTTAATGGAGTTACTTTTGGGTGGCCAAGGCAGAGAAGCTTGACGAAGCAGTGACAGGTGTCCTACCATATCGTAGGAACAAAAGGACCCGGATTCCGGATGATATGCTGAAAGAGGCCACAGTGGACATGTACTAGCGGTGCAAGTGAGATCATCATGATTTTAAACAAGTTCTTCACAATGTTTAACAACACCGTCAAGAATCTGAGTGGGATGCAAAACTCAAGACACTTCTAGAGACGATTGCTCCTTCACAAGATTGAGATGTTTTCGGTGATAAAACCATTAGTCTCTTGTATTTGTCCATTGACCATGAATAATATTGATTTGATGTTTTGAAATGCTATTTGACTCAATTATGAATAAATTGATTTCCTTCATTTTCATGATCATGGAAGTGTTCTGATTATTTATGCTATTGAAACGTTTTTTTTAAGAGAACATTTATGTTATTGAATATAATTTTTGTAAATAATAAATATAGTAAAAATGTGAAATATAAATTTTGTTACAAAGTCATTGCAACTATTGATTTTGACACAACAATTCATTACGAATATAGGTAAAATTTGTCACAAATTTGTCGTAAAACACCGTCACAATATTAATTCAAAAGTGTAGGAAAATTGTCACATTTTTATCACTAAATTTGGTACCAAAATTGTCACATGAATTCATCACATAATAATCACGAAAATTTTGTCACAATTTTATCGTAAACAATCATCGCAAATTCATATCAAATTTGTAAGATATGGTTATCACTATTTCATAAAAAAATTGGTTACAAAATTGTCGTATTTTTTGGTAGAAAATTTGTCGCTATTTTATGAAGCAACTTTGACACAACACTCCATCACAAACTTATCAGAAAATTTTGTCACACAACCGTTGCAAATTATAACTTTTGTCGCAGATTCATCACTAAAATATTTGTCTTATCTTTGTCACAAAGTATGACTTTCGGCACAATTTTGTCACAAAACTTAGTGACAAGGTTAATTTCGACTCAAAAAGATGGAAATAGGATTAAATCACAAATTGTGATTTTGTATATAATTTTTTAGAAGAGTTTTCTAAAAACGGGGTTTACAAATTTTTGTACAATAAAACATGGGTTTACAACTTTTGTATATAATTGTATAGTAGAGTTTACTCAAAACAGGGGTTTACAACTTTTGTATATTATTGTATTAGAGTTTACTCAAAACAGGGGTTTACAACTTTTGTATATAATTATAGTAGAGTTCACTCAAAATGGTGGTTTACAACTTTTGTATATAATAGTAGAGTTTACTCAAATTGGGGTTTACAACTTTTGTAAATAATTGTATAGTAGAGTTTACTCAAAACGGAGGTTTACAACTTTTGTATGTTATTGTATTAGAGTTTACTCAAAAACGGGGTTTACAAATTTTGTATATAACTTTTTAGTAGAGTTTACTAAAAACGAGGGTTTACAAATTTTTGTACAATAAAACGGAGGTTTACAACTTTTGTATATAATTGTATAGTAGAGTTTACTCAAAACAGGGGTTTACAACTTTTGTATATTATTGTATTAGAGTTTACTCAAAACGGGGTTAACAACTTTTGTACATAATTATTGTGAGTTCACTCAAAACGAAGTTTTACAACTTTTTGTATATAATTATAGTAGAGTTTACCCAAAACGGGGGTTTAAAACTTTTTGTAAATAATAACCAACAACAAACAACCCAACACACAAAACCCAAAAACCACCTAAAGAAGAGTTTACTTAAAACGGGGGTTTAAAACTTTTTGTATATTATTGTATTAGACTATACTCAAAATAGGGGTTAACAACTTTTTGTATATAATTATAGTAGAGTTCACTCAAAACGGGGGTTTACAACTTTTTGTATATAATTATACAGTAGAGTTTACTCAAAACGGGGTTTACAACTTTTTGTATATAATTATAGTAGAGTTCACTCAAAACGGAGGTTTAAAACATATTTTATATAATTGCATAGTAGAGTTTACAAAAAACAGGGGGTTACAACTTTTGGTATATAATTGTATTGTAGAGTTTACTCAAAACGGGGGTTCACAACTTTTTGTATATTATTTTATTAGAGTTTACTCAAAATGGTGGTTTACAACTTTTTGTATGTAATTGTATAGTAGAGTTTACTCAAAACGGAGGTTTACAACTAGTTGTATATTAATGTATTA